>VWZS01007332.1:1623108-1720772 GCA_013397075.1 Rhabdornis inornatus | reverse complement strand
AAAAAAAAAAAAAAAAAAAAAAAAAATTAAAAGGCAAGCAAGAAAAAGAGCAGAAACCATACAGAAAGCACAATTGTGAGATAAAACATTTAACAGGGAGTTCGTGCTCTGCAAGTTAGCTTTGAAATTACCAGAAGACATAAAGATTTTGATTCATTATCCCACTGAATTTTCATGATCATTTTGGAAGGTGGAAGGGACCACAGATAATACCTTGGGCGTCCTTACAATGTGTTTAAGGAGTTTCAGGTTTCTTTCTTTCTTTCTTTTTCCCCTCTTTTTCTGTGTGAAACAGATTGTTCATAGAAAATTATTTCAAGAGCTTTCCCTTCACTTTCCTGTGCAGAGCTACAACAGAGTGCTATTAGCATCTGGTTCTGCATATGCCTAGAAGCTCATTCATTTCAAGCCACTTTCAGAATCAGGGCCTTGACATGTGATAATTCCCTAAAAAATCTGGTATGGATGGAGTTTTTTTCTTAGAATGTACTTGAAATTTCAAAATACTCCCAACTCCCTTCAAGTCTCCTCTCAGGAGACTAACCTTCTGGGGAATCATTTCTCATAGTGTTCCAATAAAGAAGCAGCCTGACAAATGCTTAGTATGATGAAAAAACCCCTGAAAGACATCAAAATAAAAATATGAATACAAATTTACAAGCTGTATTGGCCATAATTAACCAGTCAGGAGATATAGCAGCGTATAAAGATCAGCTATGTAAAAAGTATTGAATATTTTAGCAATTCTTTAGGAAGGTACTGAACTTTCCTTGCGATTAATTATTCATCCATAAAACTTTCCTTATTTCCTCCTCAAATTACTGCAGAACTTTCTTTTCCTCAGTGAGATCAGGAGTGCAATCACGTATGATTACATGTATACAGTGCACAGACAAAAACACATACCCATAAAAAAGCCTCATCAGATACCACCCCCAACTTTCCCCAGTTGTACATTTGATGCTTGCTGGTGCCATTAAGCAAACACAAAACAACAGCAAGCGCATTCTGTTGAAATGTTTAGCTAAATGGAACCAAAACAGTCACAGTTCACAATTTCATAAATACATTAATTAGAAGTGTCTCCAAATAGCATGTGATTTTGAATTATTAACATAAAACACTGCATTATAAATGACTGCAAATTGCATTCCTTAGTGCTCTCCATGCTTAATTTATTATGCTGTAGGAAAATTTGCAAATTACTTCACTGTTTTATATTTAATGGATAGTTTTATATGTATATTGTTTCATTAAGATAAAATTAAACCACTGTGTACGTATTATATGCCTTTCCAGTGACATAAATGTCACTAGAGACCCTCTGATTTTGTCAGAAGGGGAGCGTGCTTTCTGTCATCTCCTGGATTTAATAAAGTGGTGAAGAGGAGTTTTGAGTTTTTGCCCTTTCCGTGCCCATCCATAATCCCTTCTTCCAGACAGCCCATTTCCAAAGTTTGCAGATGGCACTGCTGAAAAGTTTCCTGCATGTTGAAAGTACGGAGGGGGGTGGTGGAGAAGCCAGGGCTGCTCCATGGTTTGAAGGCGAAGGAGTTTTTCCAGCAGTGGCTTCTGCTGCCAGGGCAATGCAGGTGCCATGCCACCTGGGCTGTGTGGGTGAAAACAGAAGCGGCAAGCCAGGTGGGCCTCCTGCCCCAAACCCCACAATCACAGACACCCCTGGAAAACCAGTCTCCCAGGAAGAGGAAAAAATAGCTGGCATGGGCTGGCTTGCTACATTACCAAGGTTTTTACTGTCATATCTTCCTGCAGTAGGGAAAGGATGGAAATAAAACATATTAGGAAATCCTGGTGTTGCTGCATGGGATATCTGCCTGCAGAAACACTAGGGAGGGAAGGTGAAGGACACCATGTACGAAAGGAAAATTCATTAAATATGTGAATACAAAGACATCCATCTTTGACAACTTCTTTGCGTGCTGTCTGTTCTTAGCCATTTGTCTTCCCTACTTGTAAACTCCTCAGAAGAGGCACTGCCTCAAACCATGCGCTTGTTGAGTGCCTGTTACAATGGGGACTCAACTTCCCTGAAAACCTGAAATGCAAATAGAATGTAAATAATAGATATTATTTATGATACATAAATAAATAGTGTTGGGCCATGAAGATGCGTCCTAGATGTGTTTCAAAAGGCTGTTTGATTCCCTGTGTTCTGAGAACTAAAACCATTTCTTTGGTGGATGTGATAGGTATTTATTTGAAGTCACTTTCAGATCTTTTTAAAAGATAGCAAAAGTACTGGTAACAAAGATAACAAAGGTTCTGGTTACCTGAGTGTATGGATTCTGTGTAGTTTTCAGAGGAGCTTTTGTTTAATAAAAATATAGCACCATAAAATACTGCAGTATGGGTAGGAGGTGGAGAGATGGTCTACTTGGGAAAGCTATAAATTCTGCTGTAAGTTGAAATTGTATTAATGAAATTGAAGCTACAAGATGATGCATGCAAGGGAGAGAGAGAGAGAGAGACAGCCCTCTGAGCTATTCTTTTCAAGTAATGAAGATGAGACTCTGTCAGAGATTGAGGTGTCAAAACTGGAAGTGCTGGAACAAATTCACAAATTAAAGAGCAACAAGTCACCATGACCAGATGGCATACATCTGAGAGCTCTGAAGGAACTTAAGAATTAAGTGGTTGAGCTGCTAACAGAAAAATATGCAGCCTTTCATTAAACTGCTACCATGCCAGAGGACAGGAGGTAACAAATACCTCGTCTCACAAAATCTGGAAGGTGTGTTCCTGCAAGCTTGATTAAAGCTGCAGATTGCTTTTCTCTTTTAATCATCCTGGCTTCAGAGTGAAGTTGGGCACATCCAGCCCAGTTGGGCTGCCCTCAGCCAACAGGAGCCCCTGGTAAAAGCCAGCACAAACATTTTGCTGACTCAGCATACAGTGCTGACCATTAACCTGGCTGTGGCTGGGGGGCCTTGCAAGGACTGACTTCAGTGATAATTAAAAAACAACTGCCCTAATTACCCCCTGCCTTCTTAAACAGCATTTAGATTCCACAAGTCCCTCTCCCTGGCAGTATTCTCAGGATAGCTTAACTCTTTCCTGGACACATCTAAGAATTCGATCAGAGGACAAAGCTATCACCTTACCAACCCAGGAACACCCTTCTGGCTTTATCTTTCAATTCCACTTCCTTCTGATCCAGATAAAAAAAGCTCTTTGGGGTAGCATTCAGAGGAGAAAGCACAGAGAGGAAAAAGAACAGCTCGAGACCTACCTGTGCAGCACGTACCATGTATTTGCACTGTTGTGTAGATTTTCAGGCGTGAGTTTACTCACCTAGTGCTGTAGAGCACAGCTGCTGTGCTGCTCCTCAGTGTGCACACCAGCACAGTGTCCAGCTGATGCACAGAAGGCTGTGCAGACATGGCCCCACAGCCCCAGGTACACCCCATGTCCACACATCAGTGCAGGGCCTCAGCAAGGCACCCCTGCCTTTTCCTGCCAGGTATGCATGCAGACAGATCTTGCCTCCCAGAGGCAAGGTTGGGCGTGCAGACATCTCTGATCACATCTGGGTGTTACGGACAGAGAGTTTTTCCATTATTATGCTTACATCACATTGATTACAGTAAATCTTCCTGCCAGGTGCTTAGGCTGTGACAATTTCAAGATTTAGGAAAGTCATCTGTACCAGTGAAGGTATCTATTAGTCACTGGTACTATTAAAAACATGTCTCTCTTCCAGAGGGAATCCACTTGACCTTCATGCCACTTTTTGTGTTCTTAGGGTTAATGAAGGCCCACGGGAAACAAGTTATCTCTTTGCAGATTACAAATAGATTTCAAACTATCAAAACAAGAGCTGTGGGAGAACAGTTTAGCCATCCCCCAAAAACATCGGTTGAGATTAAAAAAAAAATACAGAAAAAAAAGATGGGGTTCTTCTACAGCAGAATCTGCACCTTGTAAAAGCTTTCATGTGTGACAACTAGAGACTCTCCTACCATTTCAAAATACTCAGAACTGGAGAATTGTTATCTAGGATACATAGAAAAGGAGGGGGAATTCTCAAGCAGATGCTTGAGAATAACCAGAGACTTGGCACTTCAGACACACATTTCCAACCTGTAAGAGTGAGACTTACATCTCTAGTTCTAGTGAATACCCCAACCTGTTATTCAGGGTGAAAGAAGCTCTTTTTCTAGTTTGGATAAGGAGTTGAAAATAAAACATACACACATGCAGAAGGTTCGAGTTTTTAAAAGTATTTTTTCCCACGAATTAAAGACTATGTGAGAGAAAACTTCTGACCACAAGCACTGTTGCTTGTTTAGGGGCTTCATAGCATCCTGAAGCCAATTCTCTTGCATTTTAGGACAGCTGTAAAGCAGATGTGAAGAACTCCTGATTCAGGTGCAGAGGCTGGGGGCCAGCTCTTACCTTGCCAGTATTGTTCAGCCTGGCAGTCACAGTGGAGGGACCAGTCCTTGAGGAATCCTTGCTGGATGCAGGAGCTTGAAGTGTGTGGAATTTTTTCTCTGAAGTGGGAGGTCTAGAGACCAAACCCTTTTCTTCCACAAACACAACAGAGAAGTGTTGGTTGCATCATCTGTACACTCTAACAACTTTGGGATTATGATGCTTTTTAGCCCTGGATCATTCCTATCTAGAGTTAATGCATTGGACCAAAGAAGGAGGAAGACTGCTGCTGTCTGCTGACAACCTGCTTTCTTCTTCCAGTGCATATATACTCATATTTTAAAGGAAAACATGGACATTTGTTCAGGAAAAAAAAATAACAATGAGTGGTTTAAACTTTGACTTAATTTCTTCGTATTCTTACAACACACATCTGTGAGTGAGCAGCAGGGGATGAGAAGAAGTCCAAATCCCACTAGTAGCAGTTTGGGTGGGCTGGAGAAGACCATAGTCTTTCATGTTTTCTCCTTCTGGTGGATCTGCTGGAGAAGATGGTCTATTTTTCCTGATATCTCAAAAGTCCTTACTTTTCTTTCACTATTAGCAAAGGGCCATTTCTCTCTCATCTTTGCATCAGTTTCCACCTTCAGAAAGGCAAGTTTAAGCAGATACATCAAAGTTCTCCAGATTGTCAAAGTCACTCAGTCTTCTCCTGGAAGGGACAATCCCAGGTTTTAGGTCATGATGGAAAGTCCCATCATAAGTGATTTGTATTTTCAAAATCTGTTGGAGGAACCGCAAACAGATGTTCTTGTAGAAATGTGGAAAACAGGATATGTGTGGGAGTCCTTGCTGGGACAAATGGTGGCAGTCCTGTGGATTAAGTAATGGCCATGGGCCTTACACTTAGCAGAAACTATTGATTTAAAAATATCTAACCCTCCCAAACTTATTCCCTGTGCATTCCTTTCATGGCAGTCACTTCCTTATCCTAAATCGGGCAATAAATATGGGCAAATTCACAACTTGCTCTGGGGACTTTTAACCTAGAAATGCAAGCTGCTTTTATGTTTTATCACAACTGAATTCCACACATTATTATGAAAACCCAAGTTTTCCCATGCTTGAGTCCAATACAGGCCTATGCCAACATTTTTGCAGTCCGTAGGCTGGAGCAGTGCAACTCATGAAGCCATCACTAGAAAACTCCACTTGGTTCAGAAAATAGACATCCTTTAAATACTCTGGAGTGGTCACTGGATGCTTTCAAACAAATGTGTGGTGATGACCAAGACTGACAGATCCCTCTATGTCAGGGACCCACTTCACAAAGAGACAGACATTTTCTTTATATCCCTTGCAGCCACTGGGCTCTCTGGGCTTCCTGCAGACCTCGACATTCTCCCAGGAGACAGTCTCAGCTAGTTGCCATCTTTCTGGCTGCATCTGCTGGATGCTTCATGGTCACTTCCATCTCTAAATTCTTTTGGATCCACCAGAAGCTCACTTTGATAAGCTTCGAGTTGGCCCGAAAAAATGCAACTCTTTTTCAAATCTCTAATTGGCTTTTGGCAAAATTTACCTCAGGCTGTATTTTTTATGGCATCTTTACTGTTAGCATTATTTTCTTCTGGTTGAAATGATAGGCAGGCAGGCAAGTGACACAAATGTATGAAACTCTCAGAAAGCAGACAGATACTCAATGAAACTGAAATTATTTCTTTTGTGTAGCTAAAACAGGCTCAAATAACTCAAGTTGACCTTGAGTGAAAACCAAGCATGTTTTCTTGGCTCAGAAGTTTAAGCAGCTTCAGGACTTTCGTCTTTCCCTGACAGAGTTTGGACACAGAGGCTGGTGAATGCAGTGTGGCCCCAAGCAGGCAGTATGAAAGCAGGTTTGAGAAAGCCAATGTAATCTGTGTGTTCTTACCACTGGGACAGCTCCTGCCTGCTGGAGTTAATGGAGGCAGCAGCTCTGGTATGGTGCCAGGCTTCTCCCCAAATCCCTATCCTTCCTAACCCAGCCAAAACTGTTCATCTGGAAATTTGGGGGTATGATGAGATCATCCTAAAGCACTTCTCCAGCCAGTGCAAGAGAATTCCACAGTGGATGGACCAGCTTGCTTCTGTTTGACGTAGTGCAGCACTTAGGGTAAGGTCATTAACTTTTCCAGGATGTAATTTCTTTCATTTTGTGGAAGTCTCAAGTCCCTGAGCTTTGCTCAAGACCCAGAATCTAATGTCTTTTTCTGTTTTCTCCCTGACAAGTCTCAGAGATATTAAAAATCAAAAGAAGGCTCTAAGGAGCAAATAAAGTCTCTTTAAAGTACTGTTCCACTTTTGTGTTAACTCACAGAAGCTTTTTGCTCTCTCTTCCTGGCCCCAGTCAGACCTTGCATAAAAGGGAAAAAATGCACTTAAAAGTGCTGTTTTCTTTCCACTTCCCCCTGCACCTCAAATCATTAGTCTTTCTGCATTTCTCTTTTATTCCCAGACTGGTTTGTGCCGAATCAGATTATAATACATTAAACCTCCAAGAAACACAAAGCTCTCCAAAGTGCTCTTTGGGGTCTCCGTACATGTGTTCTCTTGCTCTTTCCTGCAATAATTGCTGCCATCCCAGGGTCAGCTCCTGTGTGCAGGTCCCACTCTGACACAAAGCCTCACCTCCTATCGCTGCAAAATGAATTCAGGATGGGGTTTGCCTGCACGTCGTCTCTGCTTTTGAGCACAGAAGCAAGGGAAATGCTTTGTATGCAAGGATGCCCTGTCCTACTTTTCCAGGCTCAGCCCCTTTTTGCAGAAAGGGGTTTCTTCAGCCTCTTTGGAGAAGTAGGGATGGAGGTATTCCAACCCACTTCTCTGGAACATCTTCATTCCCTCTGCTAAAGGCAGGACTGTCAAATCACTGTCCTGGCCTGATTGGCATCTATACCAAGGCTCTCCTGATTTCAGTGAGACCATAGCCCTCACACCCGTGTAGTCAAGTGGTGACAGCCAGTGCTGGGAGAAGTTCAGCAGCATTTGTGCTTTCAGAAGGAAACACTGTCCTTAACTTGGCCTTTACTCTGAGCAGGAAGAAGGTTTTATAGGGATATCACTGCTGTAAAGAACAGCCTTATCCTAGGATAGCACTGTGCAAAGAGTTGAATATAAGGCTGTTGCCAACCACATTGACATCAGTAAAAAAGCAAACAGAAACAAAATACAGTAAGGCACTACCCTGAGTGTGTGATTAGACTCATTAGTCACAGGTTATTGGAGAGCAGTAGTTCTTGTACTCCCAAGTAGTAGTTCCCTCTCCCCATAGGAGGAACATAAGGATCTCCAAGAGGGGCTCAAAGGTACAAATAGCCCTCATTTGTGGTGGCCAGGGCTGCTTTATCATGTGGCTGCTAAAGCTCCTGAGACATCTGCTGCTGCAGAGGAAGTCAAGTGAAAGGAATGATCCACAGCCGTGGGTGAGCTCTACAGCTGGAAGCACCTGGGGACCACTTCTACCCACTCAACTCATTATGGCTCAGAACACAAGAGCAGTTATGAACCCACAGTAAATGAGTCATTGCAAGTTCTGCAGAAAATTGATTACTGGGAGAAAAAAAAAGATATCAACCTGAACACTTGACATCCAAAGAAACATCAATGTCTCTGAAGCCATGTAGGAGCTTTTTTTGGCTTCTGCAGGGGCAGAACACACCAAAATCCTTGGTAACATCAAAATTGACAATGTGTTTTTCCATCAGGCCTTAACACACAGAATAAATTTGTATGGAAAGAAAAGTCTTCTTCAAGCCACCACCACAATTCCTTTCTTTCTTCTGGAGAAGCTGAGTCTACATTTCTTCTGAGGGTGTAGGGAGAGCAACAGTGAACTAATAGGTACATGCTTCCACTACAGCTTTTTTAGAAACCTTAAATTCCCTTCTGAAGTGCTACTCTCCTCCCCATCCTGATCCCTTCCTCTGAAAAGAAGCCTACTTTCACATTTTTGTGGTGGTTTAATAATGTGGGAAAATGGGTCCACAATGGAAAGAGGTAAGGCTAAAATCCATTTCTACTGTTGCCCTAAGCAGGAAATGAGCAGATACCTCCCAAAGTGAAAGCCTGGTTATCTAGCTTGCTGCAATGCTATGCCAATAAAGAAGCCTTTTTTCTATTTAAAGAAGTAATATAATAAAATGTTGGTTCATTTCATTATAATAGCTAGGAAGGATTTGCTACTTTCACAGCATAAATTTAGATTAATTTTTTAGATTTGACAACGTTATAAAAATTATATTGATTCTGAAATTATAATTTTAGATTGGTTCTGTCATTTTAGCCTATTAGCAGTCTTTAAATGAAGTGATCCAATGTTACAATCAATCTTATCTTCCATTATGCACTTCCTGGTGCTAAAAAGTGAGATCGATTCTAATTAACTACACTGGTTCAGTCATTTGGGTAGTTTGTTCAGAAAAAAATAAAAGTTACTGCCCTAATATCACTAAACAATTTGTTATACATTTATGTACTGAATTTATATCCAAAGCAAGTGTCACTCCTATGGTAAAAACAGTATGGTTGCAGACCTCTAAAATATAGGATGGCAACATTAGTGCTACTGGTTTAGCCAGTGCAGAACATGAAATATTTTCAGGGTCCACTTGAGGTTTAGTAAGCAAAGCAGGATTAGCAAAATAATACCTCCTCTGCAGCACAGGCTGTGAATCTATATGTACATTCAAAGTGACTTGGAAAATGGGATTTCCAACATGCAGCTGTGGCTAAGGCACAGCTTAAATGCTGCTTTAAGAGGCCATGATGGTGAAAATAATGCTATGAAGCCAGCTCATGTGATCTAAATATGAACCAGCTCAAACTCAATTATTTCTTCCAGCAATTCCTGGCTTCAGCTTGCACTGGGGAGACCTTGACACCCACCTTGCTCTGTGCCAGTCTCAGACTCCGTAGACCATTAGCCTTCAAGTGAACTCTATAGATGTTGGTGCAGGCTGTGGGGGACCAGTAAGCTGCGATCCTACATCAAATGAACCTGAAAGTCTGAGGAACTCTTGGAGAGAAAAGCAGAAGCCAGAAAGGTAGACTGATTTTAAAAGAGACAGCAAAAGCTGACCTCTGGTAAAACTTGCAGGAACATGTACATCTCTTGCAATTTTATTCCTTATGCTTAAATCACTCTCTTAAATAAAACACTATTACCTGAAGTATGAATGTGTTCATTTTCTCATCTATAATGCTTGTGCCTGGAGTCTCTTCTAAGGAGTTCCTTGCTTTTCCCTGCTGCAGCTTTAAAGAAATGCAGCATATACACCTTCACCACTAAATCAGCTTGTCTATCTGTCACATTCAGGGCAACTTGGAAACGATCTACAGCTCAAGGGATGCTAGGCTTGCTTTTCCAATCACTACCACTACATCTTTTTGTGTGGATCAGCGTGCTGGGGAATGAGAATAAGAAATGTGGGCCTGGCATCCTGCTGCAGGGCATTTCTTGACTTCCCTCCCTCTATAGGCACTCACACATGCTTTGTTCCTATTCTCCTAATGGCATCATTTTACTAAGAAGCCGAAGTGCTGAAAAGAACTGTGGAAGTAACTTTAAAATGCAGAAACTTTAAAATGTTTCACTTATTCATGGCTTTTTTGTTGTTTTTCTTTAAGATCTCAACCATTCAATGGAAAAAGATCAGAAAATTACTGGAAGCCCTGTGTCTGCCCACTTCGAGCTGAAAAAGCACCTTGGTCAGGGGAAGACATGTCTTGCAGAGGAAAAAAACCCAAAGTGGATGGCAAGTGGACTAGCACTGTACTTCCCTGTAGGCTCTCAAGTATTGCTGCCAGTCGTCATTAAGCTTGCCAATAATTCTTAGGAAGGGGAAATCTCAGAGCCCCACTTCTTGATCAGCTCCTTTTATCCTTCCCTTGAACATGTCTCAGTACTGAAAATGTGCTGGCTGAAAAGATTGACTCTGGATTCTGTGGAAAGCCAATGCAAAATTACCCTTGGTGATGCTGGAAGCTTTTACATGGGAATATCCTTTTTATGCTGGCGGTTTTTTACTCAAGTGACAGACAAATGCCTGGAAAGAAAAAGCCTTGATTTCACTGTTCCTGCTATTGCATTTGTATTGCAAACTATCATTAATTAGTTGCCATCTTGTAAGAAGCCCTGGGGAGCTTGATTCTCCACTGCCTCACACCTCATGTAATCATTTACATCAGTGCAAAGTGAGTGCAAAACACTCTCACACATCTGCACACAGAGAGGTCCAACTCCAGCGACATTCCAGCAGACAGGGCAATGGAGGGAGAGTCTGGAAATCATCAGAGGGTGCATATGCACCCTCTGCATATACACCACTCTTGCTTGCACAAGACAAGCAGCATTGGTTCACCTTTAGCTTGATGCCACTGGCCAAGCAAGAGGACAGAGTCCTGACTGTCTCACAGCAGTGCCCTAAAGCTTCTTGAATCTCACCGCCAGCTGCACAAGGTGCTGCAGACACTTTGCAACGTGAGTCTGTCCCTGACAGTGGCACGTAGGACATGTACCCTGCTCGTGGTGCTTTGTGGGGTGACAGGGCTTCCTTTCTGCTGCAGCCCTGAGGAGTTGCTGGGGTGTGCCAGATCCCACTCCATGCCCAAGCTTCCACCTAGCAGAGCGAAACACCCCTTATGAGCTGGATTTCTAAATGCAAGGTGGGCATTGCTAGCTGGGCTGTGGATGGGAAAGGCCAGGTCCAAGGGCACCTAAAGGAGAAGATGGCTGGGGTGACATGGAAGGAGACCATGATGCATGGCCAGTGTCACCCAGTAAAAAAAAGGTGTGGTAGCAGGACAAGGTGAGAGATACTGCAAAATAGAGGAGGTGACATTTCTGCAGGAAAGCTGCTTTTGTTTCTTTCCCATTTCACAGGCAGCATGTCTATTAAATGTGGCTTTTGCTGCCAAAGGACTTGTCATATTACATTAGGTTTAGCAACTTCTGCTGTGGCAAAGTGTGCAGCGTCTCCCTTCACATAAAGAAAATATTTTCACAAGTCTGTTCAACCTGCTAACTGTGATTACAGACAGTTGGCCCCTGACATGACATTTATTGCTCCAGCGTCCAAGTAAGAGCCTCACAGCACTGCCCAGCCAGCTACCTGAAGAGCACATATGTGTGTGGAGATCTTAAACAAGTTTCTGCTAATGGCTTCATTTTGTACCCTTTTAGTAGGTCTTTAGCAGCTTGATAGAATGTACCATGTGTACAGTAAAGTAATAAAGTAAAAATAAAAAGAGTATGTGCAAGCCCCATCTTTTTATGCTCACCTTGAAATATATGATACAATATATTATATCCATTTGCTGCTGCAAAGTGCTCTTTGCATGCATATTTCTACTCTGCTCAGCAATATTCATCATAACTGAGAATCACTGCAATTGTCTGCCTCCACTTGAGAGACTATCTCACACAGAGTGAAAATAAAAGACAGTGAGAAACAACACCGAAAACAGAGACCTGCAACATTTGCTGACAACAAACACAAACAACAGGTTGACCTAGTTGGGTGTCTACATCAAGGAGTCTAAGAGGTGACTGACTAGAAGAAAGTTTGCCATGAAATAAACCCCAAAGCAGAGCAAATGAGCAAAGCAGATACTTCCCTGTTCCCCACAGGATATGCTGATCATGGTCACAGCACTACTGGAAACTACTGACGAGAGACCAACTTCTCCATTGCTGCATCCAGTAACTGTGCAGGCTTCTGCAAGACCTATCTATATATTTTTCAGGCATTTGGGAAGAAAGAAAGCATAATGAAGACTTTGTCAATACAAAAGAACATAATCTGGCAATCATTTGGTTATTAATGATTTGGCTTTTGGGGGGAGTGAGTTGTTTTAAATTGGGTTGGTTATTTTAAATATTTTGTATGAGTTTAAATCATTTTAAAATGTGTTAAATGACCTGGCTTTTTGCCCTCACTTTCCTTTTCTGCACAAGACATTTGTAGGGCCTGGATTCTTACATGACTTGGCCTATTCTGTCTTACTTTTTGGCAGGTCACTTTGCTCTATTCTTCTCCAAACAGAAATTAAGTTCTGGCCAAGGGAGAAGCAGAGCAGAATGCAGCCTGCTACAACAGCTTGTAGTGAGTTGGAAAGAACTCTGTGTTATAGATGAGAGCTGATCAAATACCCTTCTCTTTTTTGTTGTTAATTTCACTGTCTTATTTTTAAACTTGCATGTGCATCTGCCAGCAGCACTGCATCTTGTTATAATATTCTTATTAAGCAGGTGGATGAATCATGAATCATGAGGAGACAGGATTTAGTTCCATTTTGGTTAAGGGTATGTTCTTCACTGATTAAGTTTCATCTACATCTTCTGCTGGATTGGGAATTCAACTGATTCTACAGCGTCAGTCTGAACAGTCTCCCTCACAGTTTTGTTTTCTATCATGTCAGAAACTTATTTACAAAAAGACCATGTAATGCCCATGCTGGGCATTCATAACTTCTTTTGCCAGAGTTGTACCCCCCTTGGCAATAAAATAACTCATGCCCAGAAAGTATAAGTAAGAGCTGTACAGACCTAGTCTGCTTTCCTCATTTGCATTCTTTGTTGTTGTTGTTGTTGTTTTCAATTTTCCCTTTTATTCTCTGCTTGTGTTGATATCTGAAATGGGCCTGGATAACCAACAAGAGGTGGGCGTCAAAACTCAGGTATGGAGAGCCCACATTTTGAAACAAAATCATTTTTCTTTCTCTGTCTTTGCCCATGGTTCAATTCAAAGAATCATCTGAGAGCAGCCTACCCTGATGCAGAGAACCTGTCCTGGAGATTTCTAATATACTACAGTAAAAACTGTTTTTTCCCAAGGCCTTCCAAAGTCCCCCGGGATTTTTCTTGGTCCAGTCTTCATTAAAATAGAAAGCATGTTTGGGGGGAATGAATAATCCCCTGCCTGAATGCCACATGCCATTTGGACACTTTGTGATCTGGTACACTAACTCTCTGATTTGTTTGGCCTTGTGAAAACCTTTCAAGCTAGGCTCTGGAAATTTACCCCTGAAGCCTCTTCTGGGGCTTGTGTTTTTTATTTTTCTCCCATTTCCTCAAATCTTTCCCTTGTTTCTAAAGAGTGCCATCGTCCGTTCCTGAGCCCTCAAATCCAATTACCAAACAATGTACAAATATATGGCTGAGCGTGGTCTATGAGAACAGCTGCAAAATTGCTAATATTAGGTCTAATTTAGCTACAATAAATTAGCAAGTGTGTGGAAGCAAAATGATGACAGCATAATTATAACAAAAGTCGATGTGTTGAAGTATATGGATGACAATACATACTAATTTTAGCGAAAAAACGCAGCAAATGAAATGCATGCAATGAACAGACGGGACTAATAGCTCAGACACATATACTTAATGTGACCAGTCAGTGTAAAAACAAAAAGATAGATGAAGCTGTTCAGAATCTAGTGCTAACAAGCAGTGTAGTCTGAAACCATTAACTGTCAGGGGTAATAACACTCAAAGTACTGAAGTGCAGTAAAACAGCAGCACTTTTCTCGGGATGATGTGCTGATGTACAAGCACACACCTGTGAAGAGGGTACTAAATCTATCCTCGCGTTTATTACTATGGAGGGAGGAAAAACAACACTAATAATGTAAAGTATAAACGAAAATAGCAGACAGCAGAGAGTGACATTTGCATGGTCCCAGTCAGCTTGTTAGCTGAAGTGGGTTTTAATTAGCTATTTTCCAGCAAGCAAACGAGCAAATTAGTGGCAGCCATAAACAAGCAGAGACAATCAGGCCCAAAGAAAAAAAAAAAAAGATCGGACCTTTTTCTGTGTGTTTTCCTTTTGGAAATACAATGCCTTCATGCTTCAGCTAAATATTTCTATTAACTAAAAGAATGTGGTAAAGCAAAGATCTTGGCAAATGTGCAAGTTCCCGAAGTGGCTCAAAGCACAATGTTAACAGTGCAGCGGGGACACAAAGCCCTGCTCTGAAGAAACCCACATGGAGAGCTAAACCTTGGGGCTTGAGCTGCCCTCCTGCTGAAAACTGCCCCCCCACCCTCAGCTCTTGGGCCAACAGGGCCCCAGCACCATCCCTCACTCCCACTCTGGATGCACAGCTGCTTCCAAAAGTGCTTCCAAAAGTGTGATGCAGGCTGTAGGTGCCACCTTCTCCCTTGCACCGCAAGAGGCATAAGATGGGTGTTGCCAAAAGGGTGCCTGAAGCTACCAGCTGCTCCTGCTGCTGAGGAAGAGGGATATAGCTCTGCAGGGGCTGCAGGAGACAGGCCACCAGGGTGAGTGTGAGGAGAGGAGTGAGGTGAGCAGCAGGGACAACCCCTGTTGCTAAGCTATCTTGCAAGGGAAGATGTTCATCAGTGTAGGATGCAGCCCTTGGCAGACAACATGGATTCAGGCAGTAATGAACAAACCCACTTTTGGTGCTGGTTTTATTACTTTAGCATTACTGGCTGCATAATGAAGCCTGTCCTGCTGTTACAGCAACATGAACATGGGACGAAGATCCTTCAGAGCCTGGTCAAGCAAGGCCCAAGGTTAAGTAATGCGCTGTAGTACTTTTGCTACTAAACTGATTATATTAATAATCAGCCATAATGAAAAACATGGCAAGCTCATCCCTTGAGTCAGCCGTGTTTACCCTCCTGTTCCCTCTGATTTTAAGAAATGCTGATGTGGCAAGGATGGGAAACCCAATACAAAGGACAGATTGCATACTTGTATCTTATGCTGAACATGCCCAAATCCTTCAGGTATAAAGCCTGACAGCTGAAATTCACTTAGCAGTAAACTACTAGATGTTGTTTCTAGGTGGGAGAGTTCAGTAATTTCAGGACTAATCTAGACCTTGGGAAAGTTGAAGTTCATGTTTCATTCTATCAGAAACTTCTACAGCCATGAGTGACCCAGCCGATCTGTCTGGTGATAAAAGTACTTCTGCCTCAGGAATTTGCTGCAAAATGCTCATTAAACATCGTGAAGGGCTCAGATATTATGGAGAAGGGGCTAATTAGTTGGAAGGAAGGGAAAACAGCTAATAGAAATTAATCTTATTTATGCATCACTATTGGTACATGTGGCACTAGAGAAAGACATTGCAGCAGGCTTTCGGTTGGTATAAATTATCAGAGAGCTGCAGGAGAGACTCTCTTGCCTCCCTGTCCTTGTCTTGTGCCAAGGGTATTACAGTCTAATTAATACAGATAACATGAGTGCAGACGCCTACCTGTTGGGCGCCGTTGGAATATTAACACAAGGGGAGGGCTGGGGAAGGCTCTTAAAGAAGGCTTATTTTATTTAGTTCATTTGTTTAGTAATGTTTTGATGGTCAGAAAACCCTGGCAATGAGTAGAGCCCAAGAGGCAATTAGCAATGGGGCAGAAAATGTAATGAGCCAAAAAACGAATTAACTTGAGCAGACTAGGCACAGACACAAGGGGCCAATGCTTTTTTGCTAGTTTATAACCCCTGCCCCTCTGCTGAATTCAAAAAAGTAGGAGGAGGTGTGATTTAACATAGAAACAGCCTACAGGATATTTCCTACCGCACCCGGGGTAGCTCATCTCCACAGAAAGCACCAGCTGATGTGGTGGCAGGCAAGCAGGCAGCCTGGATCAGCTCTTGCCTAAAGCCAGCCTCTCTCTGTGAGGTTTCCTTCCACTGCCACCACTGAGGAGGGCAGAACACAGCACCCAGCAGGTTGCCACCATGCCCAGGAAGAGGGGGCAGCAAGGGGTACCCCGTCAGACAGCAGCTCCCAGCATTGCCCTGCCAAGGCAGCAATGTTATTGGCAGCAAGAGTGGGGCTTGTGGAGTATGATGAGCCAAATTTTGCTCTCTTTGCCTCTTCTGAGTTTGTTTTTGTCCTTTGTTTATTTTTTTTCTTTGATGGCTTTCAGTAAATTTTTGCTATTAGCAAACATACATGCTTTGTATTCAAATTTGTTCTAAGTCACGGGCTGACATTGTTTTCAGCTTGTAGAAAATCATAAGCACTTTCACCACACTCAAACTGCTTGCACGTTTTGCTTTTACAATGAACTTGCTCCTCTATATCTGACAGCAGTTCATGAACATCACAGGGAAAAAAGCACAGGCAATTGCTCTTGTAGGTACACAGGGATGGTAACTATCCAGCTTTCACAGGGGGACACAAGAGGAAACTATCACCCAAATTGTCATGTTTGCCATCCCACTAGCCATTAGAATCAAAGATAAGGATTTGTAGTTTAGAGAGCTGCTTGACTGAATCACAGAAAAACACAACTGCCCCCAAGTGTGTGCTAGGATGATTTTCAACGCATGCTGCAGTTCCACAACGCTCGGTCTTACACGGCCCATAGGCTTTGTCCTGAGGGAGATTATTTGAGCGAAAACCTAAAGTTGTTATGTGGAGTTCAGGAAGGGAAACTTTGAGGAGGAAAAAAAAGTTCACATGATGTTAATTCCCTTCTTGCATGGATAGTTCAATGCCAAATGAAAGAACAGGAAAGCCACAAAGCACACACACTTCAACACCACTCCTTTCTCCCTGGGTCATGGCCAGTGCTATTTCATCATGGCTAGGGGACTTTGGGGGAAGCAGGAGCAGAAGAGAAAAAAGAAAGATGCTCTTTAAAAGAACAGAACTGTTGAAAATTCAGAGCAAACGAATCAATTCATAGCTTTATCAGCATATAGCAAGTGGAATAGCAAGATATTCCTCTTCAAAGAACAAAGTCCCCAAATGGATAAAGGTTAAGATAAAGGGGCAGAATTTCTGCCTGGTTCCATGCAGCTCACAGCTGCTCTGACATTGGCTGTATCTTTGGTCTTTTTTGGGTAAAGTATCACTGAGCATAGGAAAGTCATGACCAGCTTCCCGAGCATCCCAACGGAGGAAAAAAAAAAAGCAAGCAAGGGGTCTAATCCAAATCCTTGACACTTTATATCAACAACTGTAAATCTTTGCCTCAGCTCCTGCCAGCCTCAGAAGTTAAATGGACAGCACTGTTCATTTCTTATGCCTACACTGCTTCATTGCTTTTAGTGAAGCTGTGAAGCTGCAGGTTGTAATTGAGAGTCTGTAAGGATCCCTTTTCACTGAGTGATGTTACAATCTTCTTTGCTGGAATTATTTTAGCCTTGTAATAGCTCTTTTTAAAGAACAGCCTGATCTACTTTCCACAATCTTCTGCAGAAAATAAGTTGCATTCATAACACAGGAATGAGGTTGAAATCCAAGGCCTTCCCCAGCAACATCTCACTCGCCTCAGGACATGTCTTGATGATCCCTCTGTGTGGTGGTGCTTCAGAAGCAGAAGGAGAAACAGCTTTCAGCAAGGATCCTGACAGATCAGAGACAATAAGCCTTCAGCAGCCCAGAGAGGTTGGGCAAGCAGGAGACAAAGAGCTCAAAGTTCAGGCCCACACACATCCAATCTGCCTGGAATATCTGGGTTACCCTTCACCTGGACACTGAAGCAACACCAGCAAAACCTGTTGTCTTTGGCTTCTCTGCCTGAAACATCCAATATAGACAATAAAGATTAAATGGGAAGGGCTGTTCTGCTCACAACCACCCCCACTAAAGAGTTCCAGCTCATCTCTGGGGTCTTGCCCAAACACAGTGGTGAGACTTTGGGATTTTCTTTACTGCAATAGAGAGACTGCATCAATGCCCACAGCAAAACTGAATTTCTTTTCTATTTTTATATCCCTGTCTCTCTTACTCCTTCATTTGCAATCCTCTTCTGTCTAAAGTTAGGTCTGCCATCATTACTTGCACTGAGTGCATGTTAGACTAGGCTCTCAGGAATTAATGAGAAGGCTTAGCAAAGGAAGATAACATAGGGATCAGGATGGCAGAACTGGGTGCTAAATAGCAGCTTCTTTATGACTGGGTATTGGAGGCACAAATCTACCTTCAGTTCTCACTGATTTCACAAAGAGCTTCAGGAAATAAACTCTTGTAACACAACTTGTTTTCCACTGGGTTGCTGTAAGAGAACCCCTGATGGACACAAAGAAATTAAAGTCTAAGCAGGCACATGCTAAAACCCACAGAGGTAAGGTCACACCATAGCTAGCAAGAGGGTACCTAGTTTTTCTAGGCCAGCATGGTGCAAAAGGTCAAGCCATGGTGTTGGTTTTGTTAGAGGAAGCAGCCATGTGGTGTCTGTCACAATGACAAAGAAGTTGCCATTTTGGAATAGGTAGCCTTTTACATAAGGGCATTTTAAGCTATTTCTGTAATATTTTTATAGGGTTTTGTGACTAATTTCCCTTATGACAAGGCAGAAGATGCATTTCTATAGGAACTGTGACCAGTCTGACTGGTTAGAAAGGAAAGCACCTGTATTTCTGCATTGACTATAATCAGGAAGAGTTTACACATTTTCATAGAACATAGACCAGACTGAACAAGTATCTCTTCTTTCCCCTCCTGGTAGGTCTCCTTCTGATAAATAGGAGAAGAGCCAAACTTCTAACTACAAATGTTTCCCACCAGGTAATGGAGAGAAATTGAACATCTCATTCCATTTCTTCTTCTCCTCTTTGCCTGTTTTCCTTCTTGAATGGAAAAAAGGGTACTCATTTCAAGCATCTTACAGTAAAGCATGGAGGATGCCTCAGGCTGCTATTTTGCAAATGAGCGGCAAAGCCCAGATATGAACTGAGGATCAGGCTGTAGTCATAATAAAACTACTGTCTGCATATGTGATTACTGGTAGCAGTGGGAACATGAGAAATTCATAGGCTGAGACACAATGAGCTCCCTTACAGTCTCAGCATTCCTCTGTAATTTAGACAGATTAGGGGTGCAAATCCCCCAGGATTTAATCTTACAAGTACATTTTCCTGGCACTTCATATTTTGCCAAAAAGTGCTTCCCAGAGGTGTCTTTTCCCCTCCTACTCTTTCTATCTTTCTGCATTTAGTTCCAACAGCAAGCATGGGAAGAATGGGGCAAACCCAAAAACTGTCTTATTTTGAAACTCAGTGATCCTCTTTGGATCTGAAGGACTGGGTCAAGTTGTATGCTGGAGAAAATTATTGACATTCCTTGTAATTAACTAGTCTAGTCGGTTCACTTTTAATGCTTGTTTCTATTTCTTTAAGTTTCTATCACAGAAAATACATCTGTAGTTTTCTTGACACCCAGGTGTAGCAGTGATCTTCTCATAAAAGATATCTTACACCAAAGGGCAGATAGCTCCATTGTTTTTTCCAAATACTAATACAATTAAAAGAGTTTCTTGAAGAATAAGTGGTATATGGGCACAGAAGCACTTTTTTTGCATTGCTAATACAGAAGATCAGATTCCAAACTGCTGAATATGATATAAATATAGCCTTTTACTGACTAAAATTAATGGAAATACATAGTCCTGTTCACCTCATTTGGCTTTGGATCAGCCAAATGGATCACTATACATATCCAAAGCAAAGAAGATTTTGACATAAGCAAAAAGGCTAGACGCAAGAACCAGAAATCTGGAAGACGAATAAGCCACCCATATAAAAATATTCTATGACTTTTCATGCTGCAAATATTTGCAGTGATGACTTCTCTCAGGATTTTCAGATGATCTATGTGTTCCCTAGGCCTCATCTGCTTTTCTGCCATGACCTTAATTTTATTCTAATGCAGCACACAGAAAAGAAACATTGTCTTTTTCCTTAGCTTGATTTTGCCATTATGTAACAGACCAAAAACCATGAAAATAGGAAATGCAGAAGAAAATCCAGACCACAAAACAGCATTTGCGCAGGAATGATAAAAAAATCAATTGCTAAAATTACTTTCTTGGTATTAGCTTTTAGGCAGCAGAAAAAAAAGCAAGTCTCCTTCTAACTCTTATCTGAAGATAAGAATGCCTGAAGTATTTGGATTTGCAAAGCTATGTTGGCATCTTGTGAATTCAGGTTTGCACTGAGTCAGGCAAATCCATTCGCTTCTAGCATCAACATTTCTCCTCTCTCTCGTGAAGTCTAAGGGATGATCAAAAAACAACCCACTTAGGGAAAACACCAGTGATGTTTCCTCAACAAATCCTCTGCTGCAGCCTCGTCTTCATCATGGCTCTACTGTAAATTTCCCCTGTGATTGCTGAGCACTTGCTCACCAGGCTACCAGCAGCGACACTCCTGGACCTGTGCACAGATACAAACAGCACAAGCACCACTGAAGAACATTGCAGGTTGCTTCATCTGTCTCCTTTTATTTATTTTTTTTTCCTTACACTTTCCTTGGCCTTCCTATGACATAGCAATGTGATAGAGAATGTGCATATCAGACAAAAATCGCAAAGTGAGGCATAAAATTTTAGAAAGACATTTTCCACTAAATTCATAGTCTTCTGCTGTAGTAAACATTTCTGCTATGCCATATTGATGATGATTAATAGAAGACTTGACACAAAAAAAACAAGATAAAAGAATGGTACTCATTGTCCTTCTCTCAGCATATTTTCTTCTAAGATCTTTACAGATTAGAAAAGGAATTGTTTTTCAGGATTTAGGCATTTCCAGTTGTGGAATCAAAAATTATATTAATCAAATTATTGAGAAATGTTGATGATACCTCTGAAGATACAGGAATTTTCAAGCTGTGACTTATAGGCAAGAGAAATTTTTTTTTCTAATGGGAAAGTGTGAAGACAGAGCCGCTTCCTTTGAAGGACAGCGTGAAAATTCAGACAGGCTTCCATGCTGCTCCAAATGAGTGCAAAATAAAGTAGGCACTCCAGATCTTCTTGGGAACAGTATTGGGAAGAGCTGAAAAAAGAACCATACTTCTGGAGCAGGGATAACTGGCTTTCTGAAGGGGTCTAAAGACAGAGAGTGATTCACTTCCCAAGGCAGAGCATTGGCACAAATATAATTTCCTGGGTATTAATGGCTAATAATGCCATTAATAGCATGGTAGTAGCAGATCTCACCTGACCACACCACAGCAGCTGTGAGACAGAAGTGACAGGCTTTCTGAGTAAAACACTTCATTGATATTGTGTAAGCTTGCACTAAAAGATGGCTGTAAAACAAGAAGCCTTAACTGCTGATGAAAGTGGAGCACCATCCAAACTGCATCCTCAGAATACCTGACCTCAGTGGGAGACCTGCTGCATTTTTGTCTCCCGAAAACTCTGGTTCCTTTTGCACAAATTGCTTTAGTGTTCAGGGGTCCTGTCCCTCCCTCCTCAAACAAGATAAACTGGCACAAGATCTCTCAGAACACCTCTCCTGACACCCTTTAGGAAGGCTGTCGTATCAGAGGCCAATTTGCTTCTCAGTCCTGACTTCCCTTCCAGCACATGCACACACAGAGGGAGGACAGGGACAAAACACTTCAGATTTCAAATCACTGACACAACTGCTCTTAACACAAAGACTCCTGTGAGCCACAAATATTCCTAGATTCCTTCACTTTAAATCGAATACTTCTATCCTCAGAAATTTCTAGTGGTGCCTTAATTCTGGAACATGCAAAATGCTATTCATATAGTATCAAGGCTTGGGACCTAGGCAATCCTTCCCAACAAAGATGACAAGGAAGCAGCTATAACAGTTGTTTGATGATTTTTCCTGTACTTTTTTTTTAAATAATTTTTTTTTATTTTCTGTAATGAAAGAGATAACCTGGGAGATAGCAGGAACCGAGGTTGATCTAACAGACAAACACAATATATTTGTATAACATAGTTTTCATGTTATATTTCCCATATGCATATTAGTGCTCCCTTTCTATTGGTAGAAAAGAGAAACGCTTGTCCCACCATGTTGTTGTTGGTTTCAGCAGCATAAGCTGAGCTTTTCGTTATAAGAAGAAATGATTCATGAATCCATCTCATTTGTCTGTGGTTTGGATGGGAGCATCTCTCTTTCCCCAGGAAAGGAAAAATGGTCACTACCTTTACTTTTCACCACATCTATAATTGATTATCTCCTTGCTGGGGAAGAAAGGAGATAGAGCCTTGTCTATAAAACAAGAAATGACCCATTGCTGGAAGGACTTAACCCTGGCATAAAACCATAATTGCTAGAATTTTCTTTATCACTATTTCTTTCCTTTATCACTGCCTTTTCAGACAGAGGCCACCTGAAAGTACCCTCATAGCTGGCACCTGAACATGAGAACTCTGGGTGCAAACATATGAGCCCTACCTGTTGCATTAATGTAGGATTCCTATCAGCTTAGAGCTTAGTCACTTAGAGCAGCCCCGGCGTGCTCCTCCAGGACTCCCTGCTCTAGGTTAGAGACTGCTGCAGCCCTGAACAGCAGGAGTCCATTCTTGCATATTTTATTGATCCCAGTATGCACTTAGGCAACACTTTTTTTTTTTCATTTAACATTTATTTTACAATTGCTTTCACAACCTGGCACAAAGATGGAGATTTGCTCTGGTGTCCCTGAAGGAGAGTGTAATCTGACTTGGTAGAGTGGATGTAGTGCTGAGGGCAGTACAAACAGCACCTCTGAATGCCAGGGGACAGTGTGTGTGTGTGTGTGTGTGCATGTGTGGGAGAGGAGGAATGGGGGCTGTTGCAGCACCAGGTACTGGTAAGGCAGAGAACAGCAGCATCCCATACCCTTGACAGTCACAACAGAGGCAGCCCAAAAAACCTGTCAGACTGGGAAGGCTCAATAACAAAAATATTATTCTATTTTAAAAATTATCTTACTGGTGCCCTTGGGCTTGCCCTGGTAAAAATCTCCTGGTCTTCTACCTTTACAGCTGGACTGCAGCCATATAGACATCACATTGTCCAGCATTTTATTTTCACACATCTTTAAAAAGAGAGCTGCTATAAATCGTTTTCAAGTTACAGAGTATTTTGTTCCCCAGACAATATTTCAGTTTCCTATAATCACAGATTAATGACAAAGTATTCTGGTAATTATACTAACAAAGAGCATTTGGTTTCAGAGAAGGATATTTCAAAAAATATTCTGGGAAACTGCAGGTAAAGAAAAATAAACTCTGCCTGGTTTGGTGTCCCCTCCCCAGCTCTGGTGAGAGTTGCAATAACCCCACAAGTCAGTCATAGCCTGGGCTGCATTCAAAGCAGCATGACTATTAGGGCGAGGGATGGGATTCTGCTCCTCTACTCCTGCAGCACATGCAGTGCTACATCCAGCTCTGTGGCCCCCAGCACAGGAAGGTCACTGGTCTTTTGGAGTGAGTCTAGAGGAGGCCACCAAGATGATCAGCCTTTTCCTACGAGGAAAGGCTCAGAGAACTGGGTCTATTCAGCTTGGAAAAGAAAAGGCTTCAGGGTGATTGTGAATTGTGATCTTCCAGTACCTGAAGGGAGCCTGAAAGAAAGAGGGTGAGTCTATTTACAAAGATATGTAGTGATAGGAAAAGGGGGAATGGCTTCAAACTGAAAGAGAGTCAGTTTAGATTCAATATTAGGAAGAAATTTTTTACTGTGATGATGATGAGGCACTGGCCCAGAAAAGCTGTGGATGCCCCATCCACATTCAAGGCCAGGCTGAATGGAGACTTGAGCGACTTGGTCTAGCGAGAGATGGACCTGCCCCTGGCCTTTCTATGATTCTGTGAGCTTCCTCAAGAAATGCACAGCAGGCTGGGGACCAGCACCTCCCACTGCCCTTAGTGGGGCCAGAGCAGGACAAGAGACTTGCCCATGAGTCAGGAAGTGGGGCTAAAGCCCCAATACTGAGATGAGGGAGCAGGAACCTCTTCGAAGGAGTCCCTTTGCAGGTGCTGCTTTGCGTATCTGGGCTCACACTGGCTTACATCCTCCCTATCTCAGCCAAGGAAAACATAGTCCAGTGCTGCCAATAATTCAGTTGCCACAAAGATTTGGCCTCAGCTCTTCAGCCAGGAGCACTTTTCTGTCTGCTCTACTGGGGAACATAGACTCCTTCCAGTTCTAAGCCCTGATTTACCCGCTTTGTACCCACAAGCAAGTGGCCAAATGCTAATGGCAGCACACAGCACATTTACACACACCTTGCACAAGTGTGGTGGGAAAGGAAAGGAGATCCAAGTTCAGGCTTCAGCAACCTACTAACAAGAGAAGCTACAGAAGACAGGAGACTGCAGATCATCTCTCAGAAAACCAAAGTATTGGTTTTCATAAAAAGTGCTCAAAAATGCTGGTTTTGTAGATTTGCAGGGGAAGATGGCAGAAGCATTTCTGTTAGTCTTCAGTGTCTTTGCTGTGACCATCTGTAATAGAATAAAAAAACGAGGGCACATGAGATGCAGCCCCGGTGCAGCATATTATAATGATGCATCTCCTGGAAACAGTGTTGCCTTCAGATGAGACATCTCCCCAAGAACACTGTCACTCACGGCTTACTGCAGGTGTCAGGTGTCCCAGCTATTGTTATTATTATTATTAGATATTTGCCGAGTGCCAGCGGTGCACCTGGTGCTCATCATCAGCTCAAACAAGCTGCTGATTTTTAACAGTGGACTGACTGCATTTCCACTTGTGAAAATTTGCCTGTTTGCTTCTTCAGGCACTATCTTCTCCAGGGGGAATTATGCAATATACTTTTGTTTCCTTCCTTCAGGACTTTTGGTACCTGTTATTTTTTTTTTGAACACACAACAGCCCAGCTCCTCACCACAGTAAGCCACTCTTTTTTATCCGTCATCTCTTCGGGATCAGATCACTAATTCACATACAGGATAAGACAACTGCCAAATTATTATACTACATAGAGAAGATCTTCAGACACCTGTCATCTTGATGAAAGCAGCACCATCAACTGACCTTTGCCAGTTCAAGGTCGATAATGAGACAAGTCAGGCAGGAAGAGCAGCGTGTGCTGACTCCATTAACGCTGGCTGTGTGCACACTCAGTAGCACTGCGTCTCCTGTCAATTAGTGTGGGTAAACTAGGGACTGCTGATTGCCAGAGACATGGCATAGCGAGCTGCTGCTACCTTTACTTCTACACCCTGCTGCATTTTAATTAGCTACGTTCCCCTGACTATTTCTTCAGAGCTTCATTACTGCTGTCTTCAAGAAACTCAAGGCAAGCCTTTTACATTGCACATCGCTAATGAGAAGAGATGTGAACATCCTCACCACGGAGCTGGATAATGCCGGACTGTCTGCATGCGCACATGAGGGGGCATGTGAAGATTTAAGGGGCTTCTCAGCATAATGCAGTGTAAACATCGCTCAGAGATGCCAAAAGAATAGAATGAGCCCAAGCCCACAGGGGAAGGTATTCCCAAAATGACCAAAAACATAGGATGGAAATACGGTGCATGGTCCATGACATGCACAGGTGAACATGTTTGTGTGCTTGCATAAGGTGTGGTTTCGGTAAGGATTTTTTAAGACCACCCACATGCACTACAGTTTAATAGCCTGAGGTTGTAAGTTTGGAAGTAGGGAGTTGCCCCAAGGGCCACCATCTTTGGCTCTCACAGTCCACACAGGACGCGGACGGCAGTCATGAAGAGTTGACAGACAAAGGACCTGGAGCATCACTCAGTCATTTCCAAGATTTCCCATGGAGCACCACAGCTTTTCAACAGAAAGCCAGGTGTTTGTGATGGTTTTTTTGCTATAATTTTAACCTTTTTTGCAGTCAGTCAGTTTTGCAGCCAGATGATATCAGTGTGGCTGTTCTAATTTTCCTTGAGTTTCAATTATATTTTAAGCAAATAGACAATTAGATAGACAATTGCTGTCTTTACAGACAAGTGCTGGCCAGACCGACTCACAA
Organism: Rhabdornis inornatus; assembly: GCA_013397075.1. Taxonomy (NCBI): domain Eukaryota; kingdom Metazoa; phylum Chordata; class Aves; order Passeriformes; family Rhabdornithidae; genus Rhabdornis; species Rhabdornis inornatus. The sequence goes on along the minus strand of VWZS01007332.1, from coordinate 1,694,636 downwards.
AGAGCTTCAGGTTAAAATATTAGGGTCTCTATAGCTCTCCCTTCACAATACACAGATGTGCTTGGTGCAGGTCAGCTTGGTGGGGGGTCCATGTTGGCATTTTGACTCAAAGTCTTGATCCTGTTCTGTTTTCCCAGCTTCCTCAGCATATGGGTGGTTCAGCTGCTACTTGGCACAGGCAGCTATATATCCCTGTATAGCTCAATATGAATATGAATATTACCTGAGTCCTACTCCCACCCTGTATGACCACCAGCATTCATTCCATCCTCACAACAATAGCTCTTTTAATTAACTTCTCTCATACGTCATTCATGTCCTCACAGACTCGCAGCTAATGAGCCAGCAAATCTACTTTGGGATTGCTTTCCTCAGTGAGCACTGGCACAAATCTTGTAGATGCCACAAGAAGTTGTGATAAGAGTGTTCATGCTGGAGTCATGTTGGAGAAGTTGTGGGATGGTCTGAAGAAATTCTGTTTTCTACATGGCTTCAGGAGCTTCTGGATAAGAGGTGGGAAAAAATTAGGGTTTTTTTCTTACAGTCCTTTTATTCTCAGCAACTGTTCAAAAATTAAGGATGTGTTTCCTTCAGTTCAGTAGCTGCTGTTATTGCTTTAGAAGAAAAGGTTCCTCAAAACAATACGTCCCTGGGAAACCTCCTTTACAGTTAGTGACCCAGCCTCACTTGGTGTTTATTGCTGTCTCTGCATTGAGCAAACTTAGGCCTAGAGAGAGCTGTGGATTGAAAGTGGCTTCCACATCCTTTCAGCTGCTTTTGAACATGCCCAGCAACAGCTGCTGTCCTCTAAGTGACTGCCCATACAACAAGCCAGTCCTCCTGGAGAGGATGCACCCACGAGTGTGATATGGAGGGAAGAAAGCAAACCCGGATAAGCTGGCTGGACATAGTGGAAATCTCTCATCATCCTGTCAGGAAGTGGTGCACGACTCTGCCTCTGGTGAGCCTGTGGCTCATCACAGAGTTGTTCTACAATTGCACATTCTGGCCTCAGAATATCCTTCCATCATCAAAAAAAATAAAACTAACCCACCTCAAAACTGAAACACTGCCTTCCCACACACACACCTGGAGCTCTTTTTTTTTTATTATTTCCCTTGAAGGACTAAAAGAAACCTACTTTGCACACAGGCATGAAATATCATTTAAAAAAAAAAATCACATCACCAAAACAGGGTTTGTTTTTCTAAAGTGCCTTTACCTGATAGGGTTTTTGTTTTCTTTGAAACAAGAGGCTGCTGTCAGCCTCCGCACAGCCCTCTGCATTCTCCCAAAGCTAACTGGAAAAAAATAGTCCTTTCTTTCTTAAGGCAAATAACCATTATCCAGAAAATCCTGGACACCCAGCACTGCTTCTCCTTTTATTCCTCACCCACAAGCAGTCAGATTGCTTCAACATTCATGCTGTGCCATCTAACAAATGCTTGCTAGCCACCTGTGTGGATATCTTTAAAAGAGTAACTAAAAAACACCCACCAGCGTCCAAACATATGGATATGTGCCTGAGGGTTGGATACATTCTGTACATACAGTTATTCTCATGCCTGCTGCAATCTGATACTCCATCTATGCTGTTGCAGGGACACCTCCCCACATCCTCCCACAGGCTTCTACACAGCAGTTCAGGATCAGCCAGTGGGTATCAGTGGTAGCCACAATCTAAATTCTCTTTATCATCTCAGTGTTCGCACTTTATCGTGCCACCCTGATAAAGATAGAGCTGACATAAAGGAATTGTATTTCAAAGGAAATGCATGAAGTCATACAGATGATGGCAAGGACAGGTGCATGTCTGTTGCCACAGGGGAGCATGGCTTCACAAACCTCTCAGCAGAGCAGGTGAAACCACTTTTACCAACTCTGGCTATTCTATTAGAAATATCTTTTTATTTATTTTTCATAATGCTCCAGCTGTGCATGCCCGCACAGAGTGAGGCTGACTTGAGGAGCCTGAAAATATTAGCATTAAAGCTCAAAATAGAAGCAAACCACTCCAGATACCAAATCTCTTCTCTACAGGTGACAGGATTGCTGCCTAGAAAAGTGCTTCTTTTCCCACGCTTGATTATAATTTTTCCATTAAGATGAATTAGCTTCTTGACAGAAAATAGTATTACTAATAGAGCTAAGTCTATTTATTCCCCCCAAAATTGCTGTATTTTCACTGGGAAAAAAATTAAAATTTAAAAAATATTTTTTGCCACATACTTCGTGGAAAGCAAAATATTTCTGACATGTATTTCATAGAAAAGCAAAATTTTTTGACTGGAAATATGGCTGCAGTCCCTCAGGAGACGTGCTAGTTCATTGACTCCCTTTTCCCCAAGGGAGTCTATGCAAAGAGAGTATAGAATAAAAAATCCAGTCACATTTGCACAGACTCTGTATTTTTCCCTTTCCCCACACTTCCTCAGACCACATTTACTGCCAATCCAGACAGCAGGTGAAGGACATCCTTTCTCTTTTCCCCAAGCAAAATGCAGTGATGCTCACTACACATCACAAGGTATCACAATGGCCATGACAGTTACACATGCGAGACCAAGAAGCCAAAGGAAATTTTCCCAGAACTCTCCCCTAACTGGGCTGTGCCATTTTCAGCTGCACAACAGCATCTCCTTCCCTGCAGCACCGACAAGACAGGACCTGCAGCGCCTGGACCACAGCTCTGGGGACAGCAGCTATTTTACCCAAAGAAAACCGTCTTGCAGCTTTTCAAGCTCCACATAGAGGTGAAAAACTGTGGATGCCCGTCACACCTCATGACTCACTTTGGGGCTCTGGCACATCCATGAAGTGTACTCAGAAATGCCTGTCACTCTGCATCTCCTCTGCTCGGCTGACAGCTTAGTGAGGGGCTGGACTCTGATAAACAGAAGATAGCACAGTGGCAGCAGCATCCAGCCAAGGCATCTATCGTGCCTGTAAAGACAGACACACATAGAGGGTTTCTGTCTTGATCATAATTAAAGACTGTTTTCACTCAAAAAATAAGTGACAACTGAGATAAAAATTTGCTGTGGTATGCAGGTGTCTAAACAAGCAAAATAACAGGATTTTTTAAAGTGTGGTGGCACCTACAGCCCCTTAGAAATAAGCTGACAAAAAAAGCAGAAGAAAGACAAGCAATGCTGATCAAAATAAAGGAAAAGAAGGATTTAGGGATTTATGTTTGCCCAGTAGTCAGTTACACAAATTGCTTGTGAATAAGGGTTTAAAATGTTTTAAAATGTGTTTGAGGCATATATAGGCTTGCTTATTTGCCAGGGAATAATATTTATGCATTTCTATCTGTTCTGTTCTAAATCACCCAAAATAGACTGTAATGTTGCTAATAAGGCAATATGAATCCAAAAAGAGCAGGAGCAGAAAAAAAAAAAATCCCCAATTAAGGAAATAAGAAATAAAAGACATGGATGTGTTCTGAAGCTGAGAGTAATTCATGCAAAAAAACAAATCACCAAAAGCATGCTAAAGAAGCAGGAAGGAGAAAACATGTGGTGTAGAAACTACCATGTGTCCATAAGAGATTTATCTCAAGCATCTCTCAAGCACCAGTGTTAGCTGTCTGCTAGGAGTGTAGCAATATTTAAGCAACATGAACCATTAGCACAGTCTCCCCAAACAAAGAACCAAAGAGGAGAGAGACCAAATGGAAAACCGTGTGAGTTTCTGTTTCTCCCAAGATTTACCAAATTCACCTTGGAACAGAGCCAGGAAAGAAACAAACATGGCCCTTTCTCAGTGAAAAAATAGAAGCTGAGAGAGACATGGGCTAAACTTGAGAGATTCAGGGCCAGGCTGTCACCATCATTTCATGCCTTGGTACCCATGCCAGCTGCCCTCCATCCTGAGCTTGCATGGTTTCACCTCTGGGTGAACCTTTCAAGGTTTGATCACATTGGAAGAACCTTTACCTTAAAGATAATTACCTTAAAGATAATGACTAGGTCATTAATTACAGATCATGATTGGACTGTGAAAAGTTAAATTTCAGCATGGGTTAAGAATATAAGGGATAATTCATGACACTCACTTTCCTACCTTGGCCACCAAAATGGAAGTAATTTCAGCTGGGCTTTTGATACAATCATCAGGTCCTTCCTGTAGGGCTAAAAGCAGCTTCAAATACTTTGTTCAACTCTCATTTCAGCAAGGCAAAAGTATTAGACAAACAGCCAAGTTTTAGACAAAAAAAGTATTAGACAAACAGACCACATTCTGCTTTCCCCTAAATTCACATAAATTTATGTGGAGCATCTCCATTAGATTCCATCCCCTCCTGTGCCTGTGGGCTACAGAGAAGGATTTGGGTCTGTGGTTTTAGGGTTGCTTGTGAGAACCAACATACTGAAGCAGCCCTAGAAAATGTGTGTGAAAGAAATCTCCTTGGCTTCTTTCTCCCCTAGCAACAAGGTAGTAAACTCCATGGATAGTAGTCTCCCAGAAAATAAGATAAAGGATAAAAAAAACCCCTAAGAGCTATCAGAGAATGGATAAAACAGCATGATATGAGATGAAAAAAAGAAAAAAACAAAGACCTCAAGACCCTAGCAATGCTCACTAGGCACAGTGAGAATGGAATAAGTCTCCATTCTTTCACTCCCCATTAAAATGTGTTTGTTCCTCCCTATTGACCATATTATTTGATTTTTTTTTCTGGATGATTTTCTGTGATAATCACTGAAAAAACAAGGATAGAAATCTACTTGGTCTCCTGAGCCTCGGCAGAATTATTTTAAATTCAGCAGAGCAGGGAAGAAGGAGGGAAGGTTTGCATTTTCTATGTGAGTCCTAGATCTTCTATTATACAGCAACCCTCCATTATATTACATGCTCATTAGGTGCTGAGCTAAAGGTAACTATAATTAAATTCAATTTTCTATCTAGCGCCAAGGTGCATAGGTTTCTGGGCAGCCAGCTCCTTGTCACCTTTCCTGTGTACTTGTGGCTAAGTATGAATATTAATGAATTCTGAGTTCTCCTCACCCTCCCCTTTCCCAATTTATTCAGAACTATTCTGTCTTTCTGCAATAAAAGAAAAAAAAAAAGCAAAATATAATTAGCTTCTCTACGAGAAGCCCTCAGTCTGCTCTGGCATCAGTGACTGAGCCTCCCACCTTGCTAGTGGACAATGTACTGATGAAGAAAAGAACCTTTAATAAGACAGGGATTTGATTATATTCAGAAGCCCTGACAACCTTCCGAGAGCCCTAGAATGAAAATAAGATTTCTTGCTCGTGTTCCTGGCCATGAAAGAATCTTGCTCAGCCTAACAATAAATGTTTTACCCATGCTTGGATCATATATTTCTTGATCGAAAATCTGCAGACTCTCATAGAGAGCGAGGACAGAGGGTTTGGTCTATGGTGCTAATAAGAATAATGACATTTCCCCTCTGCCAAGCCATCACTTCTCTAGAGCTTGCAAATTAACTCTAATACTGGAGTGGGAATCCATAATTATCAAGCCACAGACTTGCTACAGGCTGCCAACACCAGTCCTTCAGGCAAAGTCTCCTTTCACCAATCCCAGGCACAGTGAGGGCACAGCGAGTTGGGGTGTTCCACCACAGGCTGATCTCAGCTAGGGGGACAGAGGCACAGAACAGATGTCACCACAGCCTGTTTTCTCCTTCCAAAGTTGCCCCATCTCAGAGAACCAACTCCAGGGCAGCACTTCTGCACCAAGGAGGGCAGGAGAACCTGCCCTGTTTTTCCACTGAAAACTGATCCCAGGCTAAGGTGCCCTACCACCAAATTGGAGCGAACTTCAACAGGGAGAGAAGTACACCAAAGAGGCAGCTCAAAACACAAGTTGTTGCACTCACTAGCCTAGCCCGGAGCTGCCACCTCAGCACAAAGAAGGCCAAGCCTCTCTTTCTTCAGCTTGCCTCTTTTTCCTGGGTTACATCACCACAGGATCAGGTTGAGTCCCATCAGCTCTTTGGTCCCCAACCCCATTGAGCGCCACCTCTACTGAGGCTCAGTGCAACAAGAGCATCCATTTCCCACCTTCCCTTCACCCCACAAAAAAGGCTGGTCACCAGGACAGCTGTGAGGACCTTCTCAGGGCCATGATTCATCATTCTTGCCTGGACAAGTTCAATGGGCTGGTTCATAGCACACACAGGTACCCCGTTCAGCTCTCCAAATGGGGGGCACATGTCACTGCATCTTGAGCTCCAAAAACACACTCCTCTTTTCACACCCCCAAAAGGTACAGGCCTGCATGGAGTGTGTCTGCATTTGGACTGATGAGTGTTCCCCAAAATAGAAGACAAAAAGCTGATTCCAGCCTTCTCCAAATTATTTTATATTAATAATGATTTGCATTAAAAATTAATTCCCTTTGACTGTGTTCACACCTTGGTGGTGTTTACTGACTGAAAGCATGCTGGTAAATGTGTTTGCTGAAGAAACATTCCCTGCACTGGCAAATTTTCGGCAAATATTTGTGGTAAGCCATTTCCAAAACTGTAAACCCAAATATTTATCCCAGAAAAGGGGTTCTAGAAGTCCACTCACAGGACAGAAACATACCACACAACCTCTGTCTCCACCAGCCTGACAGGCGCCCAGCAGCTCTGCAGACAAAGAATCCTTCAGAAGGGTACTGGGGACAGCTTATAAAATCCCAGCTTGCTTACAAGCAGACCAAAACCCAAAGGAGAGGAAGCACAACACTTATGAAGCAATCAACTCATGGCAATTATTTGCTCAGTGTGCCTATCACTTTTGGTGAAATGAGGAAGTGCACGCAAGGCCTGACACAGCTGCACTGAGGTTGAGGTGGAATGGGGTTTATTCCCTTCTGTTTCTGTGGCAAAGAACAGCAGCAGCGCTCCCTCAGATTGTGTTTTTGCAGGCTATATGCCCTCAGAAGGAGGGTCAGCTGGATGGTGGCCACTAGACCTGAATTAGATAGGAAAATACTATGTCAATGGAAAGTTGTACATAGCTGCAGAAATGCCCTTACGCCTGCACAAACCAGGGAAGAAGAAAGCAGCTTAGAAAGCAAATTTTCTCCTAGATCCAAGCCAAGCATCTACAATATATGTTTTGTTTGGTATTTACACAGAACCTACCTGAAGACGAAGGTGCCTTTAGTTGCCAAGGGTAGCAGACATGCTTTCTGCAATCTACTGCCAAAAAGTAAGTTAAGAAAGGAGAAGAGGGAAGTTCAGCTCCTTCAGCATGGAGAGCATGGTGTCCAAAAACTTCAAGTCAACCCACTTGCAGTAAAATTTTAAGTATTTAACTCAGACAGCTGAGACTGCAGCTGATTATTTTTAATCTTCACAATAGCACAACGCCCAAACAGCAGCAGCAGAGTTTCAGCCTTGCTGGAGTGTACTTTTGCCTGTCACGCCTAAGGGACATGTGGGAAAAGCCAGAAGACCTACCCCGGGCCAAGCCTGAGAAACTGCAGAGGCAGGACTTGTTTGAGGACTTTGCTGCTGCCTCCTCCAAATAAACTGGATGGTTCGGGCTACTGAACAACTTGATCCTGCAGCCCAGTCCTGCCTGACCAGTCCTCCCCACTGCTCCTTCTCATAGGCTCACCACAGAGGACAGGGCTTGACCCACCTTTGGCATGATGTCCCTGGAGCAGTGCACAGTTCCTTCCAGTTCAGTATCTCAATGGGAGGGTGGATGGAAATCTACATTGCTACCAGCCTGGTGCAAGAGACATGCTGCACTCTTAAAAAACAAAGGATTTTAATTTTTTGAGTTCTCAGCCTTTCTGTCTTTCATGACCTAAAATTTCATTCTCAAAGGACTTCCTTGAAGGCATTTTAAACAGAACTACACATAAAAAGCCCAAATGGCCGACAGAAGATCAATAGTGTTTTTCCCAATGCAACCTGTGAAAAACTGTATTTTTAACATGCACTTTTAACCTCTCTCAGACTCCCCATCTCAGTGACAACCACATAGCATATGGTTCTAGTCGTCAAAAGAGTTAAACAAGTATCTATGAAGACAATAAAGCAGTAAAACCTGCAATAGAGATTAAACTCTCTGGAAACCTGTAAGTGTAAAAGGTTTAGAACAATGTTTCACTGCAAATTGGAAAACAATCAGAAGATAATTTTGTTTTAAAGCAGACAAGAATATGAAGACACCGTGAAATTGTAGAAGAATTTTTAATGTATGTAAGGAAGAGGAGTTGATCATCAAATATTGGGAGGGCTATCCTATGCTTGCCAAGGGAGCAGAGGGTGATCAGTATCAGCAGTAAAACATCCAGTCAGAGCCTGATGAGGGAACAGCTTTTGGTGCCACAAGAGTTTGCCAGGCAGAGAAAGTTTCCTATTCTGGACCAGCGTGCACAATCCTCCAGCAGTGTAAGCACTGCAAAAAGTTCAGTGCACCTAATGGGGAGCAGAAATACAGAGTTCAGAGCTAAGACAGGGGGTGCAGCATTCTAGACAGCACACCATTTCAAGGACACACCACCATAAGTAGCCAGATGGGGCGACAGGTTTGCATCCACAGCGTGGTTTCAAGCAGCAGGCACAAGTCACGGGACATGGTATCTTTGCATGGGACATGGTATCTTTGAGATGTTTCTGCAAAATTCTTGTGGGAGGGAGACAGAGTCTGGCCCCTGCCTATTGCCCCTGGTGCAATCTCGGATGGGAGATAATCTGAACTCCAACATGACTCCAAGTGGCACACTGTCAGACAGGATGCTGCACCATCTGCAGGGACACCCTCTGAACCACAGCATGGCAGAGAGCCTCTCTGAGTATCCATGGATGGCGCACAGCTGAGAATTCCCCTTTTCCTGTTGGCCCTGTGTCCTGCTTTGAAAGACAGGTGTTTGCTAAGAAAGGCAGGAGCCTCTCTTTGAAATGGAGAATGTAAACTCCCTTTCTCCAAATCATTATAATTTTGAAATTAAGGCACTTTCAGGCAAAGATATGGGAATAGGAATAACAGTTCTTTACTAGGAAAATTAAAATAGAAATACAGTATTACAGAGAACAAACACAAAACACTGACAGGGTCAGAATACAACCTGACACTCCATTAGTCAGGGTGCTGGTAGCAGTCTGATTAAATGGTGGCTGCAGTACTCCTGGATGACAGATGTGGTTCTGTTGAAGCAGTGGTCCTATAGAAGGGTGCAGTTTTCCTCCAAAGGTCCAGTGATGATGTGGAAAGGTCCAGTTTTCCTCTGGAATCCAGTGAAAAAAAGGCTGTTTCAGTGTTCTAAATCTCAGTTTTTATCTAGGTAGGAAAGGCTTGGCTCCTCCCCCTGGCTGGAGCATCTCCCAGTGGGATGATGTAATTTTATCAGTCACACAGCAGGACTCAATGGCCCATTAACAGACAATATCTTCCTGGAGGAAGGATGGGTTGTGGAAAAGAAAACCACCTGGTTTTAACAGATGGTGATAGAATATATATTTTTGGTCACATCCTGTATTGCAACCTAAGACACCCTGTGAGGGGGAGAAGCACACAAGCATGACTTTCTGAAGATTTTGCAGGAAGCTATGTACCACTTGTGCTGCATGAAAACTCTCATGTCAGAGCTCTGGAAAGCTTGCTAATTGCTATTTTTGCTAAGACTGAGAAGGAAAAGCTATAGCACCTGAGTGATGCAAGAGCCACAAAAACATCCCTACTGCAATATCATAAAAACTTTATTTTAGCCTCTAATAAAGGCTCTTAGCTTTGTAAAGCCTTACATACATTAATAAGCCTAATTATTTGTGAGTCTCTGTAGCCTAATCATTAACACTTGCAATTAATTCAAATGTCATTCACTATGGTTGCACCTACATTATCTGCTTATCTATCTGTCACGAAGTCTGGGGCTCTTAAGGGATTGTGGTGTACCCTGCTCTCACTGAGCCGGTTTTCCTTGCAGAGACTAATGTGCACTAGTTTCATCCTAAGGAAACCTGTCCCCAGGCTCAGAAACCCAGAAGTGCTGCTGCATTCAATCATATGCTATATGTAAGGACAGAAAACCTCACCAAATGCCCCACAAGTCCCTGCAGAAAGGTGGATTCTCAAAAGCACTTTCCATTGGAGGCCAGCAAAGAGAATAAAAACATGTTTTCTTTATTGCTTCATGAGGGATGAATGGTACTGAAAAAGGAGTAGCCAATAACAGTAGTAGCAGCAAACAATACTTTCTGGGATTAAACTGTAAAGAAATATTTGCAGGAAACTGCACATTGATTTTGACTCTGCAAGCCTCAGGAATTTTTCCTGGTTGTGAGTCCAAGCTTCCACCTCCACCCCACCAAAGCTGATGGAAATGGACAGTACTGCTATTCAAGAAGCTCTTGTTTTCAGAGGAAGAAAAATGATAGGAGAAACATTTATATCAGCACACTCATTCCTCTGGCTCTTTCACCCTCGTTCTCCCAGTCCTGGCTATTAAATAGATCGCTCTAGCTGGAAAGTTCTTCATACAAATTCCTTACCTACACACTACTGCTGACTGTTTGATGATGCTGTCGCCTTCCCAATGCCACAACGTTTTTTCAAAAAAAATGCAGGTATTTTTTTTCTGATGACATACTATTTAACAAAAAACCATCAAACCTCCAACTTCAGATACAGCAGAAAACCATCATCCTGTGACCAAAAACCACAGAATGCCTGAGGTAGGAAAATACTATTTATTCTTGTAATGGATTTTATGAACAAATCAAATGAGGTGAGATGTTTCTGAAAATTTGATCATTCATCACCAAAACCTTTTCCCATCTTGTACTCATCATTTCTACTACCTGCCTTTGCTGGAAATATGCCCTGCTCATAGAAATAGATATAACATGCACACACTCACTTATTCATGTGTACACACTCCAAGCAAGTGCCTGGCCTTCTTTGGAGAGCAGTAGATTTATAAAGATGCAAGGAACATTTAATCAGTCATTTTATTTGCTTTCCTTTTAATAAAAAACTACTGCAGCTATGGAATGTGAACTTTTGCCTACTTTTTAAATGTCGGACTTATTCTCCCTTCTTCTTTCCTCCATCTCAGAAATAGTCTTAATAAAGCTGCAGAGAATATGCATCATATTTTTCATGTTTGATTTTTGTCTCTCATAATGGCAACAATTTTAGCATTACAGAAATATAAAAAATCCCAAGCACTTGAGTAAACTTATAATTTAGCTATCTCCACACATTTTCTGAGGCTTTAGGAAAGAAGATGCTATGATCACAAAAAAAAAAAAAAAAAAGAGTGCTTTTTAATTCTGGTAAAGTTTTGCACATGTGTATAATGTTTCTATGTGTGTGTTTTAATGTCAGAAAAGACCAAAAAAAAGTTTTGAGTGTTGTGGGAATAAATTTTCAGCATTCTTGCTCATTTAAGGGCAGCCAAAAAAAGTGTATTCACAGAAGCTTGGCAGCAATCCCTCATGGAGACAAATAAGTACATTACAAGACAGTGCTGTTCCCTTTCCACTGTGCAGCAATGTAGAATTTCACACTCTGTTCACATTGTAGAAGACTGAATAAAATTTATCAATGCTCGAAAGGTTCATTAAAAAAAAAGAGCAAAACCCAATCCTTGCTGCATGAGCTCTTGAGATTATCAGCTGGTGGTGTGGAGAGGTGCTGTGGTGGGCTCAAAGAATGGAGCACAGCTCTGCTGGGCTGTACCATTACAGGCTGCTTTGTCTCCTCATCCAGCAATGAAAACAATGTGGTCATTCCTGGAGTCACTCCACAGCTTGCCCTTGGGAACTTTCCCTCAGTTTTTAAGACTGAAGGCATATACTTTTCTGCCATTTTTGGCTCTTGGGAATAAAGAAAAATGTTTAAAAAGTAAAAAGATGTAGAATTTCTCTCATTTACTTTTCTCTACCTGGGTGGCCAGTGATCAAACATGACAGTTGATAGAAATGGTCTTTGGCTATCTACTATCCCTGATTTTTCAAGCTGAATAGAAGCAATGTTGCAACGATAAACTATTTCAAAACAACTTACTTAAAATATGAGACTCCAGCTCCAAGATTACTGCCCCAAAAGTAAAACCATTGAGGTTACTTTTGTCTTACCCCAACATCCCCTTTTTCCCCTTGACCTGGAAAATGCTTTTCCTGCATCTTTCGTTCTTCCTTCCTCTCTCTCAGGAGCTGTTCTATCTCCCTGGTGCACACAAATTTCCTCCTCAATATCATCTTACAGATTTTCTCTGTCTGCCTCACGACAGTCCTAAAAGATACTCTCTCAGACATCAATCTCCCTGGCCAGACCCTCTTCAGCTATCCTGCACCTCCAGAGACCCTCTGGACTTCTTGGCTCTTACAGGGTATTTTGAAACCAAATGCATCTTTCTGGCTCCCTCAGGGAAGCCCTGCAGCTTGTGGGGTAGCAAAAAAGCTGAGCTGCAAAATTTGGGAGGCAGAGGATCCCAAAGGAACACCAAGGTACATATATTCAACATCATTCTTCATATTTAATAACATCAACTTTGCTAGAAGTCACCCTAAGTCTTCACCATATTTCCAACATTAATTTTTATATTTTATATATTTTACATTGAGACACACAAAGGTCTAAACTGAGAAAACATTTGGGTTGGACTCCAAAACTGATCATACATTTGTAGTCACATGACACTACAAGATAACAAAAGTGTGAAAATTTTTTCAAAAAATGAAGTGTATTAAAACAAAATTTTTTTAAAAAAAATTGGAAGAAATCCTTAGGATGACCATTACAATTTACTTCAAAATCTAAAAGATGTTAATGGCAATGGCTAGCTTGTTTCTAATGCATTGGGAAATAACAAAAAAATATATATAACATTTATGAATTATGATAGTTTTAAGAAAATGGAGCATTTTTCCTGGTAAGTGATTTGTTCATGAAAATAATTCTCTCACTGTATGCCCTCATACTGTAACAATATCAGACAGGCCAATCTGTTCAGGCACTACTGAAGAAGGAATTTTTTATCCTTTTGTTTAAGTGTAATTGTGAAGTGGTTTCACAAACACACTCAAATACTACCAGATTGAGTGGGAGGCAATTTCTAAAATGAATGTGTTTTTTTCCTTCCAGTATTAGTACAAGATGGAGAGACAGGCTTGAAAAGGCACTTTGAATTCCCCCCTGTGCCATGTTGAGATGAAGACCAGACACACTGCATTCAGAGCTTAGACAAAAGGGTCTTCATCTTCTTTTGTCAGTTAGTTTTTGGCTTCATCTGGGTCAAATAGTGTGGGAACACCCATACAGGTTGGAAAGTTGCTGTTGAAGCTGGTGTAGCTTGGGTATCACCATGTATTGTTCTGGGAATCAGAGAGAACCTCTTCAGGATTACCTTTCTTTAAGTGAAGTCATGTTAATTGTTGGACTGAGCTTGGAGAATCACTGCTCTCATGGCAAATTTCTCTTCAATAGCAGCTAATGCTTTAGAGGAATTTGCTGACAAGAGAGGTTCTGTCCATACCACTAAAAGTAGGATGACCAGGACCATCCTGGGGGAGGAAGATCAGCCGGCAGAGAACAGCCTGTGTCCATGAAATTGAATTCCCCTACCTTTTCAAAACGCATCCAAGCTGTCTGTTTCCGTAGAAGTGTCATCAGCAATGCTTGTTTCCCAGTACATACCCCACTATTTAAAGCATTTTTTTCTATTGGCACCACTACATCTACCAAAAGACCAGTGGCAGGTAACATGGATGATGTGCAGAACAAATATTCTTACCCACTCAGAGAGACTGAGAGGAAAAGCAGCACTACAACAAAGGCTCTTCAGAAAAGTGCAAGACTATTGTGTGTGCAAGAAAGCTCTGGGAATCGCCAGAAAGGGCACCCTTGTGGTGGCATAAGTTATACTTTTTTCAATCATCAAAAAGCACAACACCAAAGTGCAGTTCTACAATTCTAAGTTAAATGTTGGGGTGCTGTATTTGCTGTTTGTCAGTGGAAAAACTCTCATGAGCATCAACACAGACATGGCGTTGCATGACTAGCTTATCCTCTGACTGTCTCATGCTTTCTGCAAATGTGGCATCATTCCTGCAGCTTTCACCAGTACAGACATTGTGGAATCACAGAAGGCAGTGCTGGAAAACACCTTGAGATGTCTCAGGGTAGGACAAGCTGTATCTCAATGCCATTCCTAGTGATTGCTTGTCTCCCCTGCTCTGAAAAACATTCTTTCCACTTGAAAACTGTTATCCTGTCCCATTTCCTCCATCCATCTGCTGTCCCTTAGAGTAAGTAACCCAAAACTTTGCCTTTTTTTTTTTCTTCTTACACTATGTGTTTAGATCACGTTTTTTGAATAACTTAATTTTCCCTTCATCCTCTCCCAGTGATCAATGGCTTTCATGAAGTACAGTGCCGGACACTGGACATGAAATAGCTTTAGCAGTGGAAGCATCATTCCATGTCTTTGTTGTTTACACGCCACAGGGTGGACTTTCTCCTCTTCACAGCAGGCTGACATTGTTCACATCTGCTTGTCTTGTGAGCCAGCATTGCTCTGAGATCCTTCCTGGAAGAAACCAACAGTTTCTCATCCCTTATTTAATTAATAATTTTTTTGTTGCCCCCTACCTTACACCAGGCACTGTGGAATTTCATCTTATTTTTAGGAAAAATCTTCAGTTTTTCAGAATTGCTTTTAATTCTAACTCTTTCCCTGTTGTGTTTTCAGTCTTTCTCAGATTTGTTTTAGCTTCAGGATTGCTCAGCCTCCCATGATCCAGGTCATTAAAGAGAGCATTGGATGAAAGTGGATGGAGAACAGGCACTTGTGCACTATTCACAAGGCGAGATTTCTAAAAAGATGGCACTTTATCACAGTTCCATAATACATATTTTGACATTCCTTTCCTCCTTTTGCTATCAACCACCACTCTTCTGGGCTGTGAGTTTCAAATTTCCTCCTACACAAAGGCTGTAATAAGATCCTAAGAAAGCATTTTCTAATTGATAACACTGACTTTTAGCCAGGAATACAAATCTGAGATTTTTAAATTATCTTATTTGATATCTGTGGGGATTCACACTTACTACTGGACATTTTATATCTCTTGCAACTAAAAAAAAGGTTTGAAAATCCTGTGTTCTTCTTTCTGTTGCTCTGCATCCCCTTACTGAAGGTAAATTTTGTGCACATTGTGGCTTAAGAGTGTATTATCTTTTACTTCTTTGACTGGCACAAACTTGCTTTTTTTTTTTCCTGTGCTGCATTTCTTACAACCTGAGTCTATTTGATGTGGTAGATTTGTTTGTTAAAGGTCTGTGACACACAGGTAGCACACTCCTTGTTTTGAGCACTGCTGTAAGTAAGAAACTTTTTAGTTTCAACCCTGATTTTGCTATATAGGCAGCTGCATACATCTAGGAAGATATTTCAGCTCCCTACCTTGTTTTAGTACCAGCCAGTGCTAAAACAACCCAGCAGACAACATTGTCTTCCTTGCTTTCAGTGAAAGTCCAAAATTAATACCCGCAGTGAATTGAACCCAGCTAAATGCACTTAGCTACAATTATTCTTTCAGGTTTTCAGTGCCTATTTACAAACAACATCTTGGAAATAGGCTACCAGATCTTCAGCTGGTGTAACCGTGCGGCTCCACAGATGGCCAGGAGAACTGTTCACGAAGGCATTATGGTATCGAACTCTATTATGTTATCGGGTTCTGTAAATCCTCTTTGACAAGATCTGCTATAAAACCAGTTTCTGCACCCCTGAGCTTTTTTGCAAAACACCTGCATTTATGCTTCTTTCTTCTGCTGAGGGCAAAATATTTTAGAATCTGAATCTCTTAATGGAATTGATGTATCAAGAAAAGCAGGTGGATTTCTTGAAAAAAAAATTTAAAAAGCAAACAAAGGGAAAGGAAGCAAAGGGAGGAAAATATAGCTTCACTAGAAAAGCTTTCCTGTAACAGAAGACTAAAGAAATACCATTAGAAATCAAACACAGGAAGATTAGGAGTTACAGAAACTGGAGGCAAAGAGAATTAGAAGTAAAAGAAGCAGAGCAGGAATACAATCACAAAGGTCAATTGATAAAATACGTAGCAAGCGCTGAACCAACACCAATCAATACCTCTCAGTATGAACTGAATCACAGCCTAATAACCACATCACATCCACTTCATGGCACTATCTATCACAGCACAGCAGGAGGCACTGTCCAGTCAGTCCACTTTCTTCACACTCACACGGACTGGCCTTGCCAAATGGTCCAGAAATGCAAGGTGGGACGTATTTCACCCTTGGTGCTCTACCTCCAGTACTAAAAAGTGCCTAAAAAATGCAACACCACAGATCTGCTCTCCCCAAAGCAAGACGGAGCTAGGAAGACCACGGCTGAGTGCAATGCCTGCCACATCTTCCAGCTGGGAGGCAGTCCATGGAAGGGAGCATCCTGGTGCAGTTCCCTCCTGTGCACAGGTGTGCACCCTGCTCATCACCCCAGGAAGAACAAAGGAGGCTTAGCCTCACCTGCCTTGCCCTCTGAGTCAATCCCAGTGTTCCTCTGCAGGCTCCATCTCCTGAACAACATGCAGATCAGCAGGGAAATTCCTATACCCAGCAAGATTTGGTCACAGTGACTCCATCTCCAGGTCAGCTCTGAAGTAAAAACTCTGCCTTCTCCATATAGGAGGATGAACTCACATAGAAAATAAGTAGAGATTGGATTGAGAAGAGGCTTAATATCAAATGGTGAGATCAAAGTCTTTTTACACCACATTATGGAAAACTCTTGGTCCCTTTCAAATCAGTAAACGTCTCCTAAGTGTTTCAAAAGGCCCAAGAATTCATCGTGAGCCTTGATGAAATGCTTAAGATGTTTGACCTGTGTCTTTACCAAAATGCAGGTGAATCTCATTCCAAATTTTATAAGGAGAGATAGTCGGCAGTATATGGTCCATGACGATATTGCACAATTGCTTGAATATGACAGCAGATTTAGGGTAGATTGCAGTTCCTACTGTGTGCCCAAAAGGGAATGCTGAAAGAAAAAGATAAAAAACTCTGCTCTTTCTCCAGTTACCCTTATTTCAGAGAAGTATTGGATGTCTAATGTTTTCTTATCTACACAAAGCCACAGAAAAGCACCTCTCCATCCTAAACCGTGCCCTGAGCCCGGAGGCTCCTTAGGCTAGCGCCATCCCAGCATGCCGGTGCTTGCTGCTGGCGGGAGGGCCGGGACTGGCACTGCAGCTGCTGCTGCTCCCCTGCCCAAGCAGAGCCTGGGGCAGCACAGCCCAGCAAGGCACGGGGTGCCTGGCACGCATCCCGAGCCAGCCTCGCACTCCAACACCTGTGGATCCATCCGCCGGAGATGACTGCAGCCCCTCGGGCAGCGTGCCTGCCAATGCAGCACACACAGGTGCTATCGAAGCAGTAGCCCTACGAGAGACTGGGAACTGATTTCCTTGGTTTTCTCCACGCCTTTTCCCTGTCTTTCTGCTGGTCCCGTGCCTGGGACAACACCTTTTCTTAAAGAGTCTGTTCTCCTCTTGCTTGTTTTGATTTTACACTTTGAAGAGGTTAATTAATCATCACTGTCTGACAGATACACCAAATTCAAGATTCTAAGAAGTCTTCAGGTTAACTCCTTTTCTAAGAAAGTTAAATGTATATAATAAATCCACAATGGGATGAACAAGCCTCACATTTCAAAACGTTTAATCTCACCAAAAACATCTTTCACAATCTTAACTGGTTGAAGCATGACCAACCAGCACAGCAAGCTTACAGCACTCCCAGACTGTTACAGCCCTTCCTCATAGAATAACTCAATTTTCAAGAAAAATTCTCTACCACAATTTTTCTTTTCCATTTTCACTAGCAATGTGCTATATAACTTAGAGGACTCTCTTTAAGATTACCATGCATTGCTTATATATTATATATATGAATACTATATATACTCATACAATACTTATACCAGGATCTCACAAATATAAAGAAATAAATCTTACTGCATATGTTTACAGAGCTGTTTGAAAGATTTTGGAGTCTAATTAACTGAAAGTTCTCCCCAAATGAGAAAATTAAAAATCACAGGGAGATTGAGAAGTGGCACAGGAGTGGAATTGTCTCAGGAAATTAATCAAAATGTGCATAACCAATTATTTGACAGATATTACTTCTTCTAATTATAGCCAGATATCGCAGCTGACAGAGAAGGTAAGGTAGCTTTTTACATAACAGCAGAGCACAGGACATCTGTCACCAAAATCTATTCCACAGCTAATTCTCTTAGTATCTCACTTAAGGCTGTCTCTGATCAAAATCAGATCAATAACTCTGTACGTTTCCTATTCTGTAGTTTGCAAGCAAAGGAAAGCTGCTAAGTCTGGAAAATACTGCTCTGTGTGCTCTACTACCTGCCCACATCCATGGAGAAATCCAGCTGAGACTGGTATCTTGACCCATGCCCAGCTTGTGCTTCCAATACACTTTTGTGCCCATGTTATCCCATGCCATTTGAAAACACAAAACAATGTTGCTGAGTTTCTAACATCTATTATTTAATCATTTTATGTGCTAGTAATCTTCAGGGCTGAGGATGACTCTGTTTTGTTTCAGAGTTATCAAACTAAACTCAGTCCACTGGGGTTAATTCATCACCAGAAATGCTGGCAAGATTTTTATGCTGCTCCAAATACTGCCAATGTACAGTTCAAAGACACATGTATCTGTGTTCACACATGCCCACACACACGGAAAGGTGTGTGTATATAAACTTATGGGTACACACACACGGAAACAAATGCAGTTTCATCATGTTTTCCTTTAAAAATAATTTTAGCCAGTGGCATTGCAAAATCTGCCTGGCCTATAACCAGGAGCCTGCACCTGCACAGATCCCAGTTGCAGAACCCATCCTGTAATTGTTATGCAATTTGCCTGTTAAACACCACTGGCAAGAATCTGGCAGATCTTACGCTCAAAAAAACAGTATTTGTTTGGCTCATTGGTTACTAAGACACTGCACTATTCTTCAGACCATCTAGAAAGCTGCTGTTGTCATACTGGCAAGAGGGTTTGCTTTTCCCTTTAAATTAATGAAATGTTCCTTTACATGCAAGGAGCACATCTCAGAAGTACCAAATCCTTCCTAAAATGATGTTTCTATCCTAGACATTCTTCCTATATTTGGAGATGTAGGAAGGAGCAGGGCTCATCATTCCCTGCTCCCACTCCTACTCTTTTAAAGAGGAGCTGGCTCTGGAAAAGCAGGTTCAGGCTCTTTCCCTTGGAGAAAACAGTTACTTTCTGTTTCCCCTCACTTCACTCTCTTGCCAGACTTTTAGTTAGTCTTTCACTAATGTTAGCATATCCCTCCTGGTCAATGCAGCTAGCATGGGCAAGAGCAGTGAAAATGCACAGCAGCTCAGGCTTTAATATATTACAGCAGCCAGACTAAAGATGACCCAGACTTTGGGTTCCCATGGCTCTCTGAAAACCACATCGCTCTGTCTTCACTGTTACTGCCCTGTTAGCACATGCTATTTATTGGTGGGGAGCAGAAAAACATATTCTAAACCACCGGCAAAACCAAGATTTGCATAAGCACTGTAACAGGACTACAAATAAAGCCTCTCAAGGAGGTCAGGGAAATGCTAGCAGAAGAGGTATAGAGGTGAGGGCTGAGAAACATTTTCCATTCATTTGATTCCCCAGGTTCCAAGAAAGCTGAATTACTTATTTAGAAAAACACAAATGTTGCATCAAAAGTACTCGACTGGATACCTGGTTATTCCACATAATGTCCAAGGCACTACATTTTGGCTGCCTGCTTAGCTCAAAAACAGTCAACAAAAATTAGTCATATTCTCCATTTCCTTGAGATTCCCTTTCTGGATTCCTCCCCTTTCTCATTGGGTAGAACAGAGAAAGATCAAAACTAAACAAATGCGCAGACCTCTGTTGAAAATTTTTCAGCGTTTTCTGGAGACAACTGCAAAATCACTCATAAAATCTCAGCCTAACTCTCTGTCTAGAAGCACATCTGCTAACCTGAAACATTTGTCCTCTACAGTCAGTACAGGGCAATAGGCTGACAGATTTACCCTCTAGAGGTGCCAGACCCAGATACATCCCCTGGACAAGAGAAAAAAAACTTTGGAGATGCCTCTCTCCCCCAAACTTAATTGTCGGAGGATCCTGGGAAACTTTGGTTCATGTACATTTATAAGGGCAGTTAGTATATAAATGGTTGGCAGTGAAAGAGCTGAAGTTGGGTGAGAGGGGTCCTGCCTTAAATATCTTGTGGCAAGCATAAAGCGCACACAGAAAGGCATGGCAAAGTCTGGAGTGCTGATTGCTATAGAAACCATAGTACCATTTCTGTGTCTTTTTTTCTGTGTCTTAATTTTTATTTCCCCTGTAAGTTTGGCATAAGTAAAAATCTGCACTACCAGTCCTTTCCTTCGTGGGTTTGTTTTGTTTTTTTTACAGAACAAATTTTAAGGCCATTCTCTGCTTTCTTTACAATTTCTCCCCACATACACAGCAGATGAAAAGCTTTCTAGCCATGCCATTAATCTGCAGGTGCTTTAGTGAGGAGTTGGTGTGCAGGTTTAACAAACTACTGAAGATCAGTGCTTGAAAAATGAGGACCATTATTATTCCATGCCTTGCAGATTATGAACTGATAGCTGTAGCTTCCATCCTTTGCTTGTGCTTCATAACTTGGAAATCTCTGCACATTCAGAGAAGCATTCAGTTAAAACGGAAATGGATTTCTCTGTCTAATTAGACTAAGTGCTCTCTCCTAGCCTTTGTCCTTGTCTTTCTGGGATCTCATTTACGGTGCTATTTAAGAAGAGCCACATCTGTTACAATGAGCTGTCTGTCAACTAAACATCCCATATCAGACACAATTTTCTCTCACCTTTTACTTATACTTTTCAATAACAAGATGATAGATGCAGATTTTAGTCAGCAGTTTTTTTAAAACTGCTGAAAGGAAAGTTTGCCCTCCTCCCTATTCTCTTCCAGCTTGCAATATGGTCCTGATTTAGAGACACCACGAACACCAAATTAAAAAACTGGATTCATTTGGCCTCTAAGTTTGCTTTTATTTAGACCACTAAAATAAAAATCATTTTGGTCTTGGCATGTTTTAATTGAAAATGCTGCTAATCACTCAGTAGCAATAGACATATGCTTCACTGTAAATTTTACATTCACCCCTAGCAGCTGCAGCTGGTGTTGATTTAGTGTTACCCTGATAACCCTGCTGGGTGTTTTTTTACTTGATTTACATTCCCTGTGAAGGGTGGAGGTAACATTTCTCAGAATGTGAAAACAAAGTGACCTTACAGCTATATTCTCCTTCCTACAAGCAGCAAAGCAGTGTTTTTAACCATCTGACCTTTAAAAGTGAAATTCCAAGGGTCATCCTGAGCAACTCTGCTTCAGTGAGCTTTGTTTTAATCTACCAGCCACAAAAATTCAGGGTCAGCTCTGAATGTTTGTTCATTACTTTGATTTTTCTCCACTGGTGTTTTTTGCACGTGCACCCAGGAAGGCAAACACAGCCCAGGGGAAGGAGGGATCCCTGCAGGTGTGGATGTGCTATGGATGCACAAACACACACAGCATCAAGCTAAAGGTTGCTGTGCCACCTCCAAGCCACTCAACCATGTTTCCCAGCCCAGTGATGGGCAGAGCAGTTAACCTGGGTCCTGCAGCCTCATCAAGGCTTAAGGTCAGCGCAGCAATCACGCTGCCCAGGCAGGAGGTGCTACAAGGACTCAGCTGCAGTTTTCAGGCTGGGTGTTCTCTCCACAGCAGCTCACTGTGCTGCTTTAAAGACAGCTCTTTCTCATGGCTCTCTTGTGCATTTAAGCTATGAATTCTTAGTATTTGTTGGGCCTGGTTCATCAGTGATCTGGTTTCACTAGGCCTTCAGAGGCTCAGTCATGACACAAATAATGATTAATTGTAACAATAAAATCCTTTGTCTGAAATACCTGTGTATCATTTGTAATGGATAGCTGAAAGTTTAGCTTTACTCTGAAAGTTTAGCATCCTCCAAGGGAAAGAAGAATTTACTTTTTTTTAATCCATTTCCTATAAGTGTGTCATCATTTACTTGCTGCTCTCTCGTGTACAAATTCTTGTGGATCTGAAGTCTAAGTTTTAGTCTAACATTTCAGTCTCAGCTGAAAAGCAGACACTGCCCTTCCTCCATAAGCTGTATACTGAAAGCCACCCCTAACATTCCATGTGGAAACTGTGAGACGAGAGAGCAGAAACACAGCTCAGCCTTTACAAAGACCAAGGTGTGCCTCTGCCTGAATGAAACAGCTGTGACAATAGGTGGGACCAACATGCAGGGTTGCTAACTGCTTCTTTATGTCATTTTCCACCATTTCCCTTTCAGGCAACAAAACTCCATTGGCACCAACTGCTGCTAAACATCTAATGTTTTGAAAGATTTGGCCTTTTTGACTGCAGAAGGATTTAAATTAAATTTTGACACATCATCTTAGCATAACCCTTAATACCTCTAGCTCTGGTTTACACCACAAGGAGGGTATGATAGATGCAGCCCTTATCTGATCTGAGCCAGCCACAAAGCAGGCAGCCTTTGAGGCATTTTATCTTACTATACAGATACCTTCTCTTGAATTGCATTTTGTCTTTGCCAAGTTTAGTGTGTGAAGCACAGCGCACAGCCAGAGGGAACAAAATCTATGTTTTTAAACCATGTTCCTTAATGAGCCTGCCCCAAATTAAAACAGCCTCTGTTATAACTTCAAAAACCTTCCCACTTCTCAGAGATACACTCACTGCATATATCTCAGAAGCAAAGTTCATGCCAAAGGGCTTTTTTATACTCTTTTTTTCTAGCTTAGCTGCCAAATGCTGCATTAACTCAGTAGCTGAAATGCTGACTCATCAGACCCTACTCATCAGAAATGCCTGTGTGCTCTCAAATAGAGATTGCTTTCTTTTCTGAGAGTTTAGATGCCTCTTCTGTAACAAATTTCAAGCTTTATGGCCTCAAAAGATATTTTATTCTTATTTGATTCTGAATTGCCACCATAGATTTAGACCTATTGGCTACCCTTTCAAACCCTCTCATGTCTGGAGTGACATGATATTATTATTACTATTATTATTACTATCGTTGTTGTTGATGTTTAATATTTCTATTGTTGAATTAAATTATTTGCTCTGGCTTTTTTACAAAATTTCCTCATGTGAAAGCTGGATCACAGGTGTTGCTATCTATCCATCTTGCAAGTGATATTTGTTTCAAGGGACCCCAGCTCAGCAGGCACATATTCTTTAATTGAAACCAATTTACAATGCCATCAGCTCCCTATATTTTCAGATTTCACTGGAATCACAGGATTTCAGCAGGAAGTTGGAAGTAAAGACAAAATTAACACAAGAGCAGAAATAACGAGAGAATGGCACAGTGATGCTGAAATTGCAGGAAACAGTATTGTTTGGGTAGTTCAAGGCAAAATTAATTGCTGGCCAGAGACAGATGATGTGGCCCAAAGTGTATCCGGTGGGGGAAAAAATCACCTTGCTCAGTAAATGTGAGAGACTTGACAGTACTAATTTCCTCACACACATTTGGTAAATGCAGTTTAGAAAAAAAGTTATCACTTTTTAACCTCAAAAATGCTACAAAATTTACAACCTGGCTTATGAATCCCAAGGGTCTTAGTCTGGCAGAATCTTTTCAGGTTACTTCTCTGATCAATGAATTCAGAACAAACAGTTTAGATTAAATTCACCGCTAGACAGACAGTATATAGGACACAGAATATGGTAAATTTCATAACATAAAAAAAAGCACCACATCTGAGTCACACAAATCTGGTGATGAAGATATTCCAGCAAAATTTCATTTTTACATTCAAAGATACTTAGATTTGGCGTGAATCTGTTCAAATACAGCTCCTGTTGCTATTTACAATGTTATCAAGTGATAGTGGTTTTTAAAACATTGTAATTCCTCTTACATTGGTATTTTATGGGCTGAAGTCCCATGATCCCTCATGCAGCTGTCAAAACCTCCAACTTTCCCAGGACAACTGTTTCAGTTTATTTAAGTGCTGCCAGTGCCAAAATCTGGGGCATTCTGGAAATCTGATGGTAGCATAAAATAAACTGAAGCTGAGTGTCAGAAAAAATGGAACAGGGAATATATTACTCACTGACTGAGTTAATAAGAAAATGAATTATATAATAAAAAACCTTCTTTGAAAAGAACAAGCCACCACCAGAATTTTTAGATTTACTGCAAAACTCAGTACTGAAAAGCTACAAAAAGTAGGCACTTCACCCCAGAACTGAGGGCTGGCTTCACACCGCTGGGCAAACACAGCTTTTGCCACAGAACAGGCATATCCTTTTGCGGCTTAATAAACATGGCAGACATCCAGTCACGTCCCATGCATGCCAAACCTTCACTTTCCATACTCAGCCCTCCCTGTCAAAGACTTTTTTTCTCTGGTTAGACCCCACCTGCAGTGCTGCATCCAGCTCTGGGGTCCGCAGCACAGGAAGGACATGGACCTGCTGGAGTGAGTCCAGGTGACTGACACCAAAATGATCAGAGGGGTGAAGCACCTTTCCTGTGAGGAAAGCCTGAGAGAATTCAGATTTTTCAGCCTGGAGAAGAGATGGCTTCAGTATGAACTAATTGTGGGTTTGCAGTACCTAGGGAGCCTACATGAAAGATGGAGAGAGACTTTGACAAGGGCAAGTAGTGACAGGACAAGGGAGAATGGATTCAAACTGCGAGCAGGTTTAGATGAGATATTAGGAAGAAATTCTTTGTTGCTAGGGTTGTGAGGCACTGGAAAAGATTTCCCAGAGAAGTTGTGGATGCCTCATCCCTGAAAGTATTTAAGGCCAGCTGTTTAAAGCCAGGATGGGGCTCTGAGCAATCTGGTCTAGTGGAAGCTGTCCCTGCCCCTGGAAGGGGCCATTGGAACTGGATGATCTCTAAGGTCTTTTCCAACCTAGGACATTCCACAGTTCTATGACTTACAGTGACTTCTACGGGACCATTTGCAAAGATGGGAGAGATACCAAAATCTGATCCTGAAGGACCCAGGCAAGACAAGCAAAAATGAGCAGGTCTGAGAAAGATAAGAAGAGCAAGAAAAAAGTCATAAAAAAAGTTTAGGGAAGCCTTTTCTCCTTGTAGGTTTGCTTGTGACTCAGTTGAGCCTGATCCACCCCAGTGGCAGAGAGGCACTTCGGAGGTCAGACCTGGAAGGTAATGATTGGATCAGCCAAAAGGCCACATATCATAAGGCTTTTCTATTGCATCTTTTAGATTTGCTGGCCTGCTGGGCTGCACAGCTTTTCTGATACAAAATGTAGCATCCAAAGAAAGCACACTGATCAGTCTTAAGGTAAATGCAGGGTTACAGACTTAGTTTTCAAAGTTTCCTTTCAATTTATTGTAAAAAAAATTAAATTGGTGCCACCAAATTTAATGACAAGGCTACCCTGCTGAGTTTGGAGCCCAGAAAGCTATTGTCTCCCTGGTCTATGTATCCTAGACTGTGCTAATGTTTCCTATAATGCGGCTAATAACCAACCATCAGCAATAAATGCCTTGTCATCTCATTGTTGCACACAGCAATAGCTGGAGCAGTGATACTGACAAATGAACCTGTGTAATCACTTTAGATTTCTTTGTTACATTTCACAGTGTGAAGACTGCTTCTGCTCAGCACGTCACAAAAAAACAAACAAGAGCTATAGCTGTCTCTTCCATCAATCTCAGCTTATTTTTGTCAGTCCTCTGCCTGTACAACCACAACCCCACCACCGCTTGACAGTGAATGGGAGAGCTGAGGGTCTCAGGAAGGGAAGATGGATGGTGGTCTGAGTGAGACAGATGGACCTCTGCACTCTCCCTTCTCCTTTGTAAACATTTTTTGCCTTGAGAGAGCAAGCAGGGAAGCAAGGGGGAAACTGAACTTTTTTTCTACTTTCCAAGGCTGCTTCATATGGAAAAAGAGAAAAGTGGGAAGGGGGGGACTCTCATTAAAATCCAGTCGAGTCTGCCATTTTCTCTTTTACCTTTTCAATCTTTTTATAGTTTCCAATCATTAACTATCAGCGTGAAGCTCAAAGGTAGCAGTAGCCGTCTATGAAACAGTGACACATTTGACAATAATGCTTTTGAAGAGCTTGTCACATCCTCTTCCCAAATCAGTCTCATTAATGCTCAGACTGTCTTCTCTTTTCTCCCTGCTTCTTTTCTCCTGATTTCTCTCTAATTAGCTTGTTTTTTTATGCTCCCTCGTTCCACAGTTTGAGCTTAAAAAAAAAAAAAAAGAAAGAAGAAAAAAAAGAAAGGAGGTAGATGTCATTTCCATGAACCCCAAGGCCAAGTTAATCAGCAGAATTAATGACTCTATTACCCATTAGACTTGGGGCTATGGTGCTTGTATGGCAGCACCCAGTGTTCTTCAATCCCACGCTTCTTCACTTTGCTCGCACAAATGTAAACTTTTGCTGCCTCCTGCAAGCACACTCCCCGATCCAGCCAGCCCACCACGCTCCCCTTTGTCACAGCAGCTGCCGTGATCCCAGAGGCAGCCTGGGCACGCTGCTGCTGCCCTCCATTGACTCTGCAACAGAGAAGGGAGCAAAACCTAACATCTGGAAAAAAGGAGATGGGAAAAATTGAGGTGGTATTACTTCTTCTATTCCCTTTGCCACATCTATCTCCCCAGCACCATGCCCAAAGTGCGTCAGTCCCACTCCACGCAGATGCTTTGGGCTCCTGACTTGAAAAAGTGGCTGGTAGATCTCAGTGTTTCAAATCCAGGGTGAGGCACAGGGCTCTGCAAAATAGGATGTCTGCAGGACTTATCTCCTCCAAAGTGCTTTACACCTTCACAACCCACCCATGGAACAAGCAAAACATCACTTAGTTTTTGTGGAACAGAAAGGGGAGCAGAAAGACAGACTTCAGTGCCAGGAACAACCAAAGGGTTAGAACTACTGAACTGAGATGTGAGTTCATTATGTCTGTGCCACTGGAGGATGACCATGACAATGGATGGCAGGGAACAGCTTGCACAGGCTGAGATTCCCTCTGTAAATGCAGTGGGTTCCCCAAAAGCTATTTGAAGGGTTTATTTTCTGTCCTGGATTTTATAATCTTGTCACAGCACACAGGGCCTGAGCTGCCCTTGTCAGCTACCCTGCTGAATTGTGCCAGTCCTGGCTCCTCCATCACTGGGAGCAGCAGAGCAGAGGCATCTGAGACCCCTCAGCATGGGCAGCAGTGTTGCACTTGAACCTGCTTTTCTGTAACACCACTGTGCAGATGAGGCCAGGATTCAAACTGGGTCACCAGGACAGTTTGCTCTGTCTGCTGTTCCTCACTTTTAGGAACACTTTCACCTGGGAGAAAGTAATGATATTGCTTGCATCATTGGAGAGAGGACATGCAAAGGCCCCAAGCTGATGGAGAGCTGCTTTTTTTGTGTTGCTGAGTTTTGCATGGAACTTTTGGGTAATTTTTACTTTTATCAATCCAATTGCCTGATCCACAGTTTTAACAACATTGCATTGCTACGTAGTCAAAATACAGACAGCTCTGCTTTCCCATACTCACCTACCTCTGTTCAGGAAACAGTGACCAAGAAAAGGATATGGTAATAAAGGGCTTTGCTCAGCTTGAAGAATGAGAAAGGCTTAAATTGCCTTGTCTATTTTCACTCTCGTAACCAAAATAAATCATGATCCCTAGGAATGATTTGCACGCCTGCTCTAGTCTGTAGCCATGTAGCCTTAAAAATCAATGGCAGCTCTTCTTTGATACTGCTGTGAGTGGACTGACTTCTGGCAGGTGTCTTGTGCTGAAGCAGCACAGCACAGCATCATCCACTGGACTCAAACCTCCCAGAAGGCACAGCAGCCATCACAGAAATGTCTGTGTGCTTCTGGAAACACCTCAAACCTTTTAGCCTGGGTGATCCCTAAGCTTTAAAGAAAATTAGGCTTCCCCTCACACCGTTTGCACATTGGAATCATTTTGCGGATAAAAACGCAGCCTCTGCGCTGAGGTCAAGAGCCTCTCCCCACAGGAAAGTGCAGGATAACAAACCCAAGCCAAATGAGGTACAAGCTACTTGCATGGCAACTAGTGGGATATTTTCAACTACCAGAAATAGAAATAAAAGGCAAAAGGCAAGTATCACATGTCAATGCATCTGAGAGCATCTAGAAAAGACAGATAGCTCTTCATGTATGCACCCCATTAATTCACTGCACAGATTTTAAGACTCACACACAGACAGATCTTGATGTAGCACAGATGCAAACCAGGGGCAGACAAGACTGAACCCTCCTTTCTTCTCTGCAGAGCACAGCATTTAAATGAAGAGGACAAAAATAGGACAAAGCCTCAAAGTAGCCATGTGTGGTTCCCTGCTCCTCCAGGGAGCAAAAAGACTGGGAGCACAACCTCTTCCAACTCTGCTGCCTGCCCTGGACAAGCTCAGCCTCTTGGAGGAGTTTTTATGTGATAGCTTCATTATGGCCACCCTGGTGACCATAATGACCACTCCTGGTTTCCAGCTCTGTCCCTGACCTGACTCTCTGAGTACTCAGCAGTGCTGATTTGAGTGCCATGGCTCACCCCTGCACCACATCCTCTTCCACTCACGTGTGAAGGTTTATGCTGCAGCAGCTTGCATGTCTGCACAAGCTGCTTACACAAGTGCTGAGCAAAGGCCATGCTAAGCCCCAGCTTGCCAGGTGGAGGGTGGTCTCCTCTCACAAGTGCCAGCAATAGGACAAGAGGAAATGTCCTCAAGTTGTTCCAGGAGAGGTTTAGATTAAATCTTAGAGGCAAAAAGTTCTCAGAAAGAGCTGTCAAGCACTGGGATAGGCTGCCCAGATAAATAATTGAGTCACCATCCCTTGAGGTCTTTAAAAGCCATGTATTTGTGGTCTTGAGGGATGTGGTTTAGTGGGGGACTTGATGGTCTTAGAAGTCTTTTTTAACCTAACCAATTCTATGAAAATGTTTCTTATACGTACTCCACAGTGCAGCAGAAAAAGTTGGCTTCAAAATTTCCCTGTGAAACAGGGCGAAAAGTTACCTTGGTGGTCACTGAGGCAGAATAATAATCAGTGATAAAATTAGGATAAAATCCATGAGTAAAAACCGAGAAATAGCTTAGCCAGTGATTAGCATTAGCACATATCCCACACAGAGCCATTATTTTGCCACCATATCTTTTCACGCGCTGTTGTTCCAGATTCACTGGACCAATGTGACTGAGCAACTGCTCCCCACACCCAAAACTAAAGTGACCTGAGAGAACGTCTTTGATTTTTGCCTGGCCTTAAATGCCTGCTCAAAATTCAGTGCTTTTTTACATATAGCTTTAATATGTGCTTTTCCAAAGTGCTTTCAACAGTAAATATAGCAGACCAGGGATAAATTTGGCCCAATGTGTTTAACCACATACAGTAGAGCTAAGCCACAGGAGACATCCTTGAGTTCCAACTCATCTGCCCCCCAAAATCCATAATAATAATATTTTTATTTTAGCACTCATACCTGAAGGCCTCTAGGTACTTTAAAAAAATGTACAGAGTAGTAAAAGCAATTTAGTCCCCAATACTTGCGTATTTTAATTCATGGTATATTATTATTCCTCTGCACACATATTGCTACATATTGCTTTAGTCATCTACATTTTTATGCCTTTTCTTTTTACTGTAGAACTGAATTCTTAACTACATTTATGGACTGCTGTATTTTCCCTGTACACCTATGCACCTTATTATTTATTCATAATCTCCCATTTCCTTTTAAGCTATTGTTTGCAATATATTTTTTGAAATTCAATAGTAAAGCTTAAACCCCAGGTTTTGACTTTTTAAACTAGAGACTGCACGGGGCTAAGCAATGCTTTGTTTACGCAAAAGAGTGAAGACAGGATTTGGCCCAAGAATACATCACTCCAGGTAGGAGGGGAACCATGAAGATTCACACTGCATCCTGCATCTCAGGCACACAATGAGCAGACAGGTATCAGCCGACTCCACAATCATTGTGAGAAGTTTCACTTTGCTAGCATGCACATCTCATTTAGGATCAAAATTCATTGTAGCAGCAGGTTACCCAAGGCCTTGCCAGCGTGCTTCAGCATTTCTCAAAGCAGTTTCCTGGAAGTAAGGGTGGTCTTAGGAAGTCCTTCCCAAGACCACTCTCCCCTCTGATAGCACCTACACACGTAGATCTGCATGCAGCCATTCAATACAGGAGTGCTGTGGCACCAATTATCTGCTTCATAATCAACAGTGTAGGATGTTTAAAAACATTGCACTGCTCAGATTGATGTTTTCCCACATCTTGTTCCCTTGAAGGACTTTGCCAGAGAGGAAAACTGAGCACAGTTAATCTGAATTAACTGCTAAAATGGATTAGTTAAAAATGCATTAAATCTCTGTGTATGTATTCTCCTTCAGCATTAACTCGGCCTTTACGAGACTTATCTTACTTTACCTTAATTCTGAACAAGGACATCTACACAGGAATTTAATGGAATTCAATCAGTTCACTTTAAATTCAGATCGTTTAGCTAGCTTGGGTTTCTTTTCTTCCACATGCCTCTGCAGACTAACCTATGACTCAACATATCTGAGGAATGGCTAACAGAGGGCAAGAATTTGTACAGCATTGCAGCCATTTTCCTGAGACATGGTGTCTGCTTCCTATTTTCACATACGTGTATGCACTCAAAAAGTCTGACAAAGCATCTGCATGCCCTTGCAGTTTTCAAAGAAACTTGCTTCTGAAAACAGACAGGATCCTCTCCATCATAACCACACAAAGACACCCAGCAGTGGCACTCAGGAAGTCAAGGTGGTTCTACCAGGGCTGACACAAGACCCTCCTCCATGTAAAATTGAGACATCAGGATGCAAGGGGGCACCTTGACCAATTTTTGTTAATTGCCTCCTAAGGACCAATTCACGAGGAGACAGAAACACTATTTCTTAGAGCAACTTCTATTCACCAATCTGTTATTTCCAAGAGGACATGACACAGAGGTTTTTTCATCTAGCAGCTATTCCAGCAAACCAAAAACAAATGTCCCCCTGGAGTTACAGGAGACCAGTTCATCCCACTTGATTGTTTTTGGCAATGCTTAAATGCAGATCATTTAAGCTGTTCAAGAGGAATTATCATGTTCCTCTGACTTTTCTGTTCCAAAAGCGAGGAGAAATGAGCGGTGAATGCAAAACCTTGCTGTCTACCATACAGCTTTCTCTCTTTTCCCATGTATTCGTACCAATATATCTAAGCCACCTTCTTCTTCATTCAGTATATTTCTCTTCAGAAGTCACATATTGCACTGTTCATTTCCTAAGGGCAGCCAGAATATCACATGAAAGGGAGTTATCATTTCTCCGCTATTCCTTCGGGTTTCATATCATAATTCAGAAAGGCCCAGACAAGCCTGTAACCTCCAGGATTTTGCAAGATCTTCTTGCATGCTCTCTTTCTAAGACATTTGTAACCAAATTCTAAATAGAAGCAGCCATGGTACACATGAGAAAAATACTTTTATGTTGGGTTTGAGATGGAGGAAGAGACACCAGTGATAATCAGGAAGATGTTGCATTGGGTAAGAAACAAGTGAAGTGTAGGCTATGTCACTGCCCTCTCACAACCTAGCCACTTCGACTGCATGAGGAAACATGGAATTTTTACATTGTACATGTCCAGCCACCGCTATCTAAAAAAAGAATTTGTCATGAACATCTAGACACGTCTCACCAGAGATCTGTCAAAGGTAGATAAGATTCATAAGCAGATGGGTTTGTTCTGGGCTTCATGCTTGTTCCTAATGCAATGTATCAATGTCTTTCCCTCCTCTGGCTCTCCATACAGAGCCAGGCAACAATTCCTCAATTTATTTACAGCACTGCTCTGTCCCTCTGCCTGCACCTATCCTTGTCTCTTTGGCTCTACAATCATCTTGTCATTAAGCTCTGTACACTAGAGGGGAACAGCCATGGATTATCCTTTATCTGACTTATGTACAGAGCAGCTAAGAAACACCACCTTGCTCAATTTTCAGGTCTTCATTTCTTCAGTTCAAATAATCTAAGCATTTGTTCCTTCCCCTCTTGAGGCCTACAGACTCACATCTGCAAGGGATATTGATCCTTTGCAGTGGCATCACCTCCTCTTCCTTCTAAGCACATTGTGATGTTGATCTCCAGCTTCATGCACCTCCCACCTTTTGTATGCACTCCAGCCTCTTGTTTCATTTCCCACCAAATATCTCCTCCATGCTGCCACTGACACCGGTTTTGCTGCCTGCTCTTTAGCTTCTTGAGATGATTTAATGTACTGACTAATACAAGTCTTTACACAAACACCCTCTCTACACCTGTCCACCAGGTTTATCCACCAGTCATCCTCATTCTGCTCCTCTCTGCAGGGAAGTCCCACAAAACCAGCAATGGTTGGGGCAGCCATCAGCCAGACAAGGCAATCTGCAGTATTTTTATCACAATTGCTTTCAAAGCCTAGAATTACTTTGCTCTTCTTTGCCCTTTCTCCCTTCTCCTACACTACACAAACTCGTAGCCCAAGAGGAGGGAAGGATATACATGCTTGCATAGCATCAAGCAAGCACTGCTACTCCCGAGTCCCAGTTGCTCCTACTGGAATGCAGACATTAAAAGATAGTGTCTTTGGGCACTGGAAACACCCTGAATGTTGAGATAGGCATTGCCTTGTCTAACACACACACACACACACACACACACACACACACACACATTAGGTGCTCACGTAACAAATAAGTGAGAGGCACTATTGAAGATAGAGTTAGCAAATTGCCCTTTTTTCTTATATCTTGTTGCAGTAGGAATATCTGTCACTCTCTTAGTGGTTTGCTGCTTGGAGGGTGATTTTAATTAAAATGTAAAATGTCAAACATTTGTAAGAAGGAGGATAACCCTGTGGGGAGTGAGGATGAATCAAATTTATTAGTCACTGAGCAGCAGGCTGGTAGCCCTTCACTTGGAGAAATCTTAAAGGCAGTTAATGTGAAATAAAGAATCATTCTAATCTCCCCCTATTCAAACTAACCTTCTGAAAAACACTATCACAAGTTTCCACTAATTCCAGAAATTAAAGACAAATCTGCTATAGAGATCAAAAAAAGCCTCATTTTGTGTGTGTAGAAAACACAAAAAGTTAAGTCCCATTTATGAACTGTAAAGGAAAATGTCTCTCTTAGGGGCATTTCTCCCTGTTATAAAGAAATGGCTGCGTTAGCACTGTACACATTGTGCAATAGGATTGTTAGAGCCACTGGCATTTGGTAGCAAACATGAAAACCAACCCTTGGGACTATTTTTTAGGGAACTGTTTCCAAGAGCAGAATTTGCCAGTCCACAGCGCTCAGGAGCAAGGATGATTATAAAACCCTCAGGAGCAGAGAAGGTCAGGACTGCAGCACATGCAGGCTGCACCTGTCCTCATACTGGCCTGATAGTCTCTGTAGTTCTGCTTTACACTGTTGCTGAATCCACTGGATGGTCTATGGTCCTTATCCACAGAAAAATAATATCTCTGTTATTTTGCAACGTTCCCTTTAAAAAAACATTTTCACTGTACTTTTTACTTTGCTAATATAAAGCTAACAAACATTCTTCTTTTATTTTTCATGTTTCCAATTTAATAGAGTCAAAGGAGGAGTAGAACAACATCCTATATATCCCATAAATCGATTGCCTTGTGGCTTATTCCCCATAAAGTAGCTGAGAAGCTTATGGGGACTTTCAGAGCCCTTTGCCTAGCAGAGCAATGCACACAGCGACAAAGTTAATGGTGTCTTGCAAAAGAGGGTGGGGAGTCTCCAGGTAGATTTTCAGCTCTACAAATGGATGGTGGCATTTTCTCTGGGCATCTCTATGCATGGCAGAAGTCACAGATTTTGGTTGGCAGTCACATCCTTGTGCTTATTTCCAGCCCCTGCACACTGTTTGGTCACAGGGCAGGCTACAAGCAGTACTCTATGGTCGTTCAAGGTCCATATTTGGGCTACGCCCTCCTTCATGCTAGAGCTAAGCTTCCTTTTGCAAAGGGGGAAATTCCCTTCCTTTAGAAGGCATCAGCTCCTACGGAAGGAATCAAGGCAGCTGTCTCAACAGAGATATTAAATACAGGATAATTTTTGTACCATCATTTCATAATGCAATGCTTTTATTTTTTTTAATTTTTTTTTAAACTTATGATGGAGTGTAAACTCTTGTGAACATTTTGAACAGCTTTAGCTAAGAGTCCTTCAAATTAAACTGTTTGATTCAGCTTGAAATCTAATTCTATATGGCAGAAAAGACAGGCAGCATTTGGGAGGTGGGGGGAGGAAAAAAAAGAATAGAGCAACAATATAGAGCTTACAAATTGCAACCAAGTGGAGCTGTCAATAAGATCTTGCTCACCATATTGTCACAAAATTTTCCTTCTGTGTCACGTTGGTCATTACTGTAACACTACATGAGAAATCACTCCATCTGTTAAAAAAGAAAAGAAAAGCAGCTGCTATCCTCCTGCAAAGATAGAATTAACAAACACACAGTAACTGTATTCCTTTAAACTTTTGCAGCCACAATTTTAGTCCCATTTTATTTGTTCCACACAAGCCACCAAGCAATTCCACTGCCATAGTAATAAGGCCTTCAAAAAGTTCAGTAACCAACATGAAAAGTGCTACCTATGGAAACTGTATGACTGTGGCAGCTCTAGTTCTTGTTCTGATGGGTTTGGAGGGCTTTGGATTTTCTCTGGTGGCAGGAAAGGGGAGTTTAACATTTTGGGGAGGGAAGCAGTAATCCAGTGATTTCAAGAGACTAGGAGAAATCTTCATAGAAATTTAAGGTTATTTTGCTGACTTAGCTTGGCAGTTGAAACAGGTGAGTCCCATTACATGCAAGGACATAAAATAAAAGCATTTGAATGCGTGACGCGGAAGAGCCTGGATCAAGAGCAGCAGGCTACCAGCAGAGGCACTCAGGCTCAGGAGGAAGCCTGGGTTAGGATTTTATGGCTTGCCATTAACATTAAACAACACATGGAACCCCTGGGAACAGCTCCTTCAAGATCACAGCTAGGCTGTATATACCAATAAAAGGACTGGGTTCGACTGCACCTATGTGCCACAGTTTTCTGTTCCAACTTTATGCTAGAGGGTAGCCTGTAACCTCTGCAATTCAGGGAACATTGATCCAAGATCAGGGAAACCCCAAACCAAACACCTAACAGAGAACAAATCCTAACAGTCACATTCCTCCCATGAAGGATGAGATCACTGAACATGACTTAAGAGCAGCAAAACCAGACAGGACAACCAGTGCATTTGAACAGCTATTGAAGGACAAAGGCTGGCTTGGGTGTGATCAGGCAGGACCATACTGGAGACAGCACGTTCCAGCATGCTCATGTCACCCTCCTTACACTCTTCACCAAGTACCTGCTGCTGGCCAGGAACAGGGATAGGAGCCTTCTTAGAGGCACAAATTTACATTAAGTACAGCTGCCACCATGCAAGGGTGACTGGTTTTTTGGCCTGGCAGGTTGTTTCAACAACCCTGTAGGCACAAAGAGGAAACACAAGAGGCAAGTGCAGCTCCAGCTGTTTGAACAGAAATCCCCTGTACTTAAAGAGAGTTCACTCCAGGGACATTCCGGATCCATTTGCTATCCTGTAGGACTCTTCAGTTCACTAGGGAGTGATTTGCAACTATTCTGTGGCAGAAGGAATACGGCATTAGGCAGCATCATTCCAACAATCTGCAAGATGGTACTCTCATTTTCTGGAAAGACTGAATTGGTTATAAGTGTGTAAGTTGTATCTGTGCATCTGGTCTGTTAATTCATCCAAAGGCTTCACCACTCTAATAGGCTCAATGGCTACTGTAGCTGGTAAGGTACCTCAAAATAATTATTGAAGGTGCTCCATTAAATAGAGTATTATTTACTTTGTAGCAATGCAAAGATCCAAGTGAGATCAGCGTTCCATTTCCTAGCACAAGTGATAAAAATCTAGTTCCAAAGAATTTTTATGGAGAAGGCAAGTAATGGGAGAAGGGAAATATGGACACAGATATTTGAAGTACTACTTCAGCAAGGTATTAAAAGCAAGAAATAGAATTACCTGTTTTAACCCCACTGACACATTTATAAACAGGACCTTCATGTTAGTATCAATGTAAGATATTCAAATAAACTGTACTGTTAATAAAAGTCATCTAAGAAAAATCTTTAAAAACAGTTACCACTAAAGATGATCAGGAATTTTTCAGAGCTTGAATCAAACGTCATCAGAGAAGGAAGTATTATTTTTTTCATGAAAACCCATTGGTTTACAGAAGGGGGAAAAAAGCAAAACAAAGCAAAGCAAGTAAGAAAACCCATCCTGCAAAAGTTTCCTCAAACCCTGGGTGAAATTCCTGGCCATGCGTAGAGAAAGCCCTAAGTGAACAGAGCCCACTCTAAGATGATTCAAACCACAGCCTGGCCCAAGGTTTCCTTCATACTGGAGCACCCTGTCATGGCAGGCTGAGTCCTTCTCATTTTCTCTGCACACTTTTGCAAGTGAATACAGGTGGGCTGATGCAGAAGGTCAGGTTTTCTGTCCCTGTTCAGAACAGGACTAGAAGAAACTTTAAACAGGGACTTCCAACCACAAGATTTGCCTGAATGGCTCTGGAGCCTCAAAATCAGCAGAGTAGCTGGATCTCCTCCTGCCTACCTCTTTACATACATGCATGTGACAGAGCCACTGTCTTAGCATACACTGTGGATTTTAAACACTACAAAAGATTCTGTAAGAGCTGCCTGACTTTCCAGCCCTATTGTTTATACCAGGGATAGGCCAAAGGGTTTGGATCCATGCAGAGATTTTAAATACCACAAAGTTTGTTAGTACCATTTACGTGGCTGTGGTTCAGGCCAACCCCTGTTTTGACAAAAAAGGAAACTCGTTTTTTCTGAGGCAACACAACATGAAGGCATTCAATGCATCTGACAGCTTGCCATCATGCAGTTTTTCAGTGCAAAGGGTCAGCAAAACCACTGCACCACACATGAACTCTTATATAGTCATATTTATTGTGCAAATGAAAAACTGTTTTACACAGCATGCCCGACCAAGAACTTGGCACCACAGCAAGAACTAGTCTCTATAGCAAACTGGATTTTATCGCAGGCTGAAAGACTCTTAAAGTCCTTGAATACAAAGAGCTCCATTTAGAAAGAAATTGCAGTGTGTAAATATAATCCACAATCAAGGCTCTCAGAGTCACAAAATAGCATGACTATATCTCTGATTACTAATTTAATCAGGCACCACAAGCACTTAAGTGAAGAACCCCAACCAGACAAAGGGAGCTCCTTACAGCTGTTTTTAGCAGGCTGTATTTTGTGATAGGCATGTGAGCACAGATCCCAGTGATCTTGATGTGAATCACAAGAATCTGCACAGACCCATTCCTGCACTGCTAAACTGTGTATTCACCATGGTGTGAGTGAATGAGAGTCTTGGCAACATGCACACTGACTCCCTGTTAGTCAAGATGCATAAGAAGCAAGAGCTAGTTCAAAAGGCTGAAAAAAGGCACTTACATTGGAAAGATCCATCATTATTTTTGCCGCTGAAATTAATAAATGAATAAAGTCAAACCCAAACCAGATAGGTGTCTGCTACTCATGCAAGTGTCATTCTGAACTAAGCAAAAGTCTCAAGTAACCTACACTCAGTAAAACATCTGAGGACAGCAAGACTTGGTAGGACTTTTCTGAGCTGAGACTTCCCTACAAGTTCCAGTGCCATGAGGGTTACCACAGTGCAGCCCAGGGCAGCAGCACTTTCCACACAGCAGCTGCAAATTCCTTCTGACCTCCTTCTCTCCAGGACCTTGAGCAGTGTCTGGGGAGAAAGTGGGATCTCATGTCGCTTTATTCTCTTTTAATTACCAAAGAGCACACAGGTCTCTCCAGCTACATATTAGGTGTCTTAAATATATCTGTTGGATCTCTGTACCTGAGAATAAAACAGTCTGAGTATGCAGGCAGCCTTTGGATTTTAGCCCATTTCCCTTTCTCCCCCATCCACCTTGTTCTGCCTGCTGACACCGAAACCCTTTGGAGTGACTCATCTACCACAAAGGCACCTTCTTTGTGGTGTTGTGCCAAGCCACCAATCTCATACGGATACCTCCGACACAAGACAGCAGCCAAAAAGGATACAGCCTTTACATACCTATTGGTAAGTCCCATGACCAGCCCACTGCTGCCTACAGACATGAAGTATGTCCATTAGCTTAATTTTCTGATAATATCTCAAAGTGATATTAAAATATCTATACAACACATACCTTCTCCTCTCCCACCTTCCTCCCCACTCAGCCCTAAGTAATCAATGGGTAAAAAAAAATTCACAATTCCACATAACAGGAAATCTCTGCTTAGTTAGATGTATTAATAGCTCAACTCATTTTCTGATGTAATTGCTTTAATTGTTCCTGTCCCAACTGGTTTTCCAGGAGAAAAAAGGAAGGTTCATTTAAATATTAAGCACAGAAAACGTTGGGGGTTTTGTTACGGCTTTGCGCGCAGATGTGAAGCAGAGTGCTAAATATCAGCACTCTGCCTAGCTGAAGACTGTTGTGTTAGCAGGAATCCTCACCTATTCGTACAAACTAGCGTGTACCAGATGGCTCCATGGGAGTCAGGAGGCTTGAAATGGAGCAATCATTCAGTCTGCAGATGGAATATACAGTACGTTCCCAGTTAAGTAAGGGGCTCATTTATTCAGATAGATTCTGCATATATGGAGCGTGTCTCAGAGGATAAGCCAGTTTCTATCTCCAGATTTGTAGCAAATTTCTAAGCTAGGTCCATCTTCCATATACTTCTGCTACTAGAGTCCAAAAAAACCAAAGCCCCCTTATTTAAAACATGAAATTTTGCTCAAGCTGTGCTGAAGTATAACACTGAACGCGAAATCTACAAATTTTTTTTTAAATCTTCTCAATCTGGAAAATAAAAGGTGCTCCAAATTTTTTTGGCATTCATTATGCAAACATTTGGACAGAACCTATGAATTCAGTGTAGAACAACTACATATTTATATGGTAGTTATGATTATTTATCACCAAAAAATAAACCAATGACTCAATGGCAATTAAGACCTGCAGCAGCAACACCCACTGTTGCCATGCAGAGTCCCAGCAGACAGTCAGCCATGCCCGTCTTTGACTTCTGCAGAAGCACAAAGGCAAGATAAGGGAAAGGGGCAAGAAGGATTCTGCCTCTTGAACAGACATCCTTAGAAGTCCAAGCTAGAATTTCTGACATGGGACTGTTGTTATTTGTACAATAACATAAAACAGAAGATGTCCTGAACAGGATTAGGGTAGGACTCGAACTATCAGAAGACATTGCAAAGCAATCTTTGTCTCAAAGACAAAGATAAAACAAGAATTCCAGCCTCAGATTTTCAGTGGCCTACTGAAACTTTTCTAGGCAAATAATTGAAGAAAATTGTGAAAAAGCTTTTTCACTTGTCAGGGTGAAAAATAGTCTTTGTTTCATAGTGTAAGGCTTTGTAGAACCTATTCTGCAGGGAGAGGAGTATGAAAAGATATCTAGGTTTTGGGTTGTCTTAGCCAAAATCCATGAAAACACAACAAGTGCTCATGTTCGACACAGAAGAGAAACACCTCCTCCTGTGTTTTGGCATCACAAGCCAAGTGATTCAAAACATGCAAAGCCTTTCTCTCCATACAAAGTCTAAAAGTAGATCCTGAGAGCCTGGTCAAGCTTTGACCTAGATCCACACCCATCGATGCTGCTTTCCACAGTGGTCCTTCTGGGACACCAAGTTGCTTCAACACACACAGCTGTGATGGTTTAACACCAGCAGGAAATTAAACTCCAAATAAGTCACTCTTCTTCCCCCGCCTCTTCTGGTAAAGGAGGGAAAAAAGGCAGAGACTATGGGTTGAGATAACATTTTATTGAAAGCAAAAAGCAGTGGAATAAGATATGCCTGATAATACCAACAATATTAACACCAGAAGTATACAAAGGGAGAAGGTGTTTTACCCACAAAAAGGTATTCACCATGGAGAACAAAAACACACAGGGGCTGACCCAAACACCCTCCCACTGCAGAGGGGAAGGCAAATGTGGCACACTTCCAATGGGATGCCCAGCTTTTCCTCCCAAAACCAAGGCCCCTACTGATGATGTGGATAGTGTAGAGCAAGAAGCTTGCCATGCCCGCGCCTTAGCTCTGCCCCTTCTCTGCAACCAGGACAACCACCCTCTTTTCTGCTTCCTGGAAGCACCAGCACCTCCTGGCATGAGCGTTCCCAACAATTTTTGGCAGCCTTCACAGAGGCAAAGGGATGTCTTCCAGGCTTTGTTGGTTCTGCCCTCTCCGTACACCATGCTGCAGCTGCCTACAGGGGGACCTCTCACTTGATCCTTTTTTTGGCTGGGGGTACCTGATGCAGGCAATGTAGCATGTGATAATGATATAGTTTACAAATGTGAACATCACAGGGTAAGTATTGATTTATAATGACAAGCTGGAGGAGAAGGAAGAGGGAATTGTTAAGGGACTGTCTCCTATCACTTTCCAAGGATGGGAGGAACTCAATTATACCCAGCAGCCTCACCTAATGTAATTGTATTCACTGGCTTTTTGCCTTTGAAGTGCCTCTCCTGCAGTATGTCTTGGCAGTGTATTCTGCCACATCAAAAAGGAAAAAGTTTTACTACCTGTGCTTTTGGAGGGCTCATTAAAAACACACCAAGTAGAGAGATGGAGCAGAAAATTGTTATCAAATCCTCCGGGTTTTTTTGTTTTGTGTTGTTTTTCTTCTCAGATCACACAGAAGCCCATGCACTTTGTGGACTCTGCTACAGAAACGTTGATCGCACAGAATGTTGTTAATTCATCACAGCTTTGTTAGGCTACTTGTCTTCATTTGCCAGGAACACAAACAAATTCTACAGACACACCATATCAAATCTGTTCTCCTGAAAAGGCACATTCACTGGTGAAACAAAGAGAAACGTAATGGCAATTAATAAACTAACATTTACTGCACTAATTAGCATCTCCTAGAGGGCTTGATTATGTGTTTACACCAGTTAGATACAGCTCAGTATGAGAAAATACTCACATTTCATACATCAAAAGACATTTCTTTCATATTTCTTCTTCCATTCTTATAGTAGTGAAGTGTGAAGGCAAGAGCATGAAGGAAGGTAGAATAATTCATTACCTTGTCTGCTACTGATTTGTACATTCAACATTTTTTTGGAATAAACACAAAGTCATAAATTAGCTTGTAGCAAAACAGAATTAATTGAATGCCTAAGTAGGATCATCAAACCAAGGTTTAAAGTCAATTTATCTGCCTGGGATATTGCTAATGTAGCTTCAGCTCATTAGGGTGAGAGCTGATGCTGTGGATGGGACACACAGGCTCATGAAAACAGACACCAACCCATGTCTTCTCTGTGTAGGGACAAAAACAGCTCATATATGCCATGCAGAAACACATGCATATGCATGTACATGTATTGACATTCACAGAGAAAAAAATGTGAGCCATAAAATAAGTACTGTCAAGAAAGGGATTTTATATCAAGGATTTCAAATGGCTCCTGAAGACATCTAGTCATATTATAAACCTAGATTGTCCCAGCTTCCACTAGATTCTTGTAGCACCGTGTTATTTCCTTAGCTCATGAACAACATAGATGCCACAATGGACACCAAGAGACGGTGTGGTTACATAACCCCCTCCACCTAAGAGGTAATATTGCAAGGCTGGAAACAGATGCAGGACAATTAGGACACAGAAGTCAGCACTGTGGGTTTGGGAGACATTTTGGGAACAAATATCATAATAATCTCTGTGGATATCTCTCTGCAGCCAGAATGTTTCCTGTCAGGAGGGCTTTGGCCAATAAATGCTCCAGCTAAGCAAGGCAGATGGAGTGCAGCAGGAGTGGCCTGACATGGAGTGTGCTATCAGCTCCACCAGGCTGCTCCTATAGGCAGCAAGTTGGAAGGGTTTCCTGAGCTGGTGTGTCACAGAGAGGCAGGATTTAACAAGCACCTCAAATGCAGATCAGGCTTGAAGCTTCTCCTGATGCTCTGTGCTCACAGATGTGTTCTCCAGCAAGAGCAAAAGATTTTCATGGGACTGGTGAAAAAAAAACCCAAACCATCAGGGCTCAAAAGCAGCTCCCAGTTGTACCAGGCTAAAGGAAAACCCCAAGCTGACAAAAGACAAAGTACAGCCATCGTGTGTCATTAAGTGGAAGGATCACAAGCATTGCAATTCAAACAAATTCTGGGGAAGGAAAAGGCAACGCAGCGCAGCACTTCAGCACAGCTTCAGATGAAGTTCATGATGGTTGCACAGGCTGATGCCAAAGGCCAAACGCAACACCTGGCACATGAACAAAGTCAGTGCACTGAGACAAGCAGTCAGGATATAAATGGCATTTCAAATCTACAAATCAGTGACACACAACTTGCCAGCTGTGAGCATCTCACTTCTGTCACTATATACACACCTCATGCTCTTATTCCTCTTTACTGTTTGCATCTTGGGAGGACTTACAGTCTCAGCCAGCTGTGCTGAGAGCCACATAAGTGTGTGATGGCAGAGTTTGTACCTCACAATCTAGTAAAAGTAGGAAAGTAGCTGCATCAATGATAAGAAATTAA
This sequence comes from Rhabdornis inornatus, assembly GCA_013397075.1. Classification (NCBI taxonomy): domain Eukaryota; kingdom Metazoa; phylum Chordata; class Aves; order Passeriformes; family Rhabdornithidae; genus Rhabdornis; species Rhabdornis inornatus. The sequence continues at coordinate 1,651,840 of VWZS01007332.1, read as the reverse complement.
ATTATGAGACCTCTCATAAAGGGTCTTAAGCAATAGGCTGCTCAAGTCACATCTTTAACACTCTCTTAAGCACAGCAACACATTACTGCTTACACACCTAAAGATTCAGAAAGCAGAATGATATAGGCAGCAATCTCCAAAAGCACCCATGTTCAAATCCTCCTGAATTAGGTACTCAGAAGTTTTTGATAATGCCAGTAGGTGCCTATGAAGTTTGCTGAGCAAAATTACTATAAGAACTTCAGGCTGTGGGAGACACTTCAATCAAACCTTTAGTTCTTTAGTTTAAGCAGACCATTAATGGCAGTTTTAGTCACAGCCTGTAGATAGAACACTTCTTAATTTACCAGCAGCCCCTGGGAGGTGTTACCAGTAGCCTTACCTTTCTCGAGAGGCAAAGCAGTCACCTTAGAAAACTTCCATCTTGCCACCAGTTTGGTACAACAAGCTGGCCCTAACACAGACTGTAAGACTGGTGAGCCTGCCACATCATAAATATGGGGGCAAGTACCTCACCTGCACACCCAAGCCATACGATCAAGTTCTGTTTGTGGTTATGAGCAAGCTGTCCTAGGTTCAGTCTCCATTAGGCAAAAGCAATGCCTGTAGGTGGTTTAAAATACATAACAAATGCTGCTGGTGCTCAGGTGACTCCAGGACATTCAGGCCTGACTTTTTCCAGGGTGCCAGCTTTCCACAAAACTGGATCAGTTGCTGCTTTTAGATTCAGGGAGACAGTCATGCTAGGATTATCCTTTTCATATCTCAGGCTGTCCAGAAACTGTGACTGCTGCTGCTGCAGTTGAGATTTCTGCCACTTTGAAATCATTGAAACTTCTGTCCTAAGTCTCAAAGATTTCCAAGTACAGCAAGCTAGCTCTATGAGCATATGGATACATAAAATGGATGCAAAACCATTTTTGCTCTTTCTTCTTTTTGATCACCTCTGTATTATCCTACTGTCCTTCCTTCACCATTTACTGTTCTCTTTGCTAGAGGCAACACAAGCATCTTAAATAGGATCTATCCAGCTGGGACAGGGAATATAGCTGGCAGCACCACTGCCGCCTTCTAATGGCCCCAGCTTTCTGTTGTCTTCTCCCTTGCCAGACGTCTGTCCTTCTGTAAGCATGGCTGGCTACAGTCCATCTGATATGAAGACAATGTCTGGCAGCTTGCGCTCAAAATAGACTCTTTGATGTAGCCCCTCATACTTGCCAAACACCCCAGCACTAGACTAAGAAAAAGGCAGGGCTAAATTGTGTATACAACTGTATAATACAGGACTGATAAATACATTTTTCCAAATATTCAACCAGCATCAAACCCAGCACCACTAGCTGTAATGGACCAATGCCATTTCACATCAGTCCTCCTAAACAGGAACAAGCTGTTCGCAGCATGTTTAGCTGTAGATACAACAGAACTTCTAAAAAAATTCTTTATGAAAAGACCTGTTTTCCTAGTACCTTAATCATCTCTCTTTTGGGCAAAATTCCACTTCCATTTTACAGAGGTGATTTAGGACTAAGAAGTCTAGAAAGTCTCAGCAATAAAGTAAAATCAGGACTGCCCATAAACTGTGTGGTTCAGACTCCAAGCTCTCCATATTATATAGATTTCTGATGTGCATCTGTGTGTCTTATAGCATAGTATTTGCATTTGTAGTTTCCCATTCTGTGTGCACAAATTACTGCCTTCCTCTCCCAGAGAGCAGGCATTTGCCTTTCTTCTATCTCTTCTTCCTCTACAGAGGAGAAGGTCCTTCTGGCCCATGGGGAATGGCAGTGCATAGGTTCTGCACACTTTTTCAGCAGCTAATTTTTCAGCTACTTGCAAGAATTTCAAAATATGCCTGCTTGAAGAAAAGCAACCTGTTTGTTTTCTTGCAGTATAAATGACCCTGCTTTAGTTAATAAAAAGATTGTTTATTTTTGGTGAATTTACATTTGTTGGCAGCTTGAATGTCACTCCAGCTCCACTGCTTCCCTGTCCGTCCCTTTCATGTGATCTGAAAGCAACTTTGGTTTGTTTCTCACTCACAGCAAAGCAGAGCTGCAATAACAGCAAATGGTCCTTGGAAATCACAGTCACATTAGGCTTCTGTTCAAATAGCTTTTAGGGCTGCGATAATAGGAGGCATTCCTAATAACTGGTGACTCAGTGAGACCCTGCACAGAAGGCCTCCAAATGACAGTACACAATTTAGAATTTAATCTAGAAACAGTGGCGGTGATGAGATTCCAGCTGGGGACCTTCTGGTCTGGAGGCCAGCACTGTACCAAACAGTCTACAGCAACTACTTTATCTGACCAGAAAGGGGACGAGTCTCTTCTCTCCCCCTGAACTTCACTACAACTTTCAGGATGGTGTTTGACCCATGAAGCAGAGAGGGCCTTCACTGCTGCCTTGGCTCTGGAGACTCACAAGCTTGAAGCATGGCACATTAAACTGCTAATATGTGGACAGCATCCAGTCATGCAGCATTAATACTAAAGTTAGTTCCTGAACACTGAATTTCAGCACACTTCGGTTCACAGGCCACCTGTATTGTGCTTTTGGACTGCCATTGGCCTGCTATAAATCTAGGCTGGATGCTCGCCCAGAGAGAGCAAAGACAGAGTTGTCCCCATGCTCTCATTTCCACCCAGCACACTACTTATGTCAAAATCAGACAATGTTGGCATGGCCTGTGCTTAGCAACCCAGCAAATGTAAAGAAAAGGTTTATTTTTTTTGAGAGGAGAAAGTCATGACACTGGTGGCAGAAGAATTATATTTTGTTTCTTAAAACAGAGCCTTTGAACATTTAGTCTTTGCCTTTGTGATGTGCAGAGAGGGGATTGTGGCATAGATTTGTCTTTCCAAGAAGAGCCTTGAGTGGGCACTGAAAAACAGACAAACACAGTGCTTGGGAAAAGAGGAGATGGATGAGGGCCTTTTGGGTACATACACATGGCTCCTGCCCTCCTACTTAAAGTCCCTCTGATGTGCCCTGGTAGCATCCAGTAGGAACAACAGGAAATCTCTCACACTCAGCAGAGAAAGGAAAACTCCACTTCAGGAAAGCAAGTTCAAAGGAGAAATAATTGCACTCAGAGAGTTGGGTCCCACTTAGTGAAAAAAAGCTTTGTGGACAATAAACTTCAAATAGCCAGGACAGCATTTACTGACTAGTGGGCAGACAAAACAAATACCAGTGCTTTGGAATTTTTTTAAAATTTTTTCTTTTTTTACTATCAGGGGGTCTTCCAATGGGGTGCAATGTGCGCTAACATAGAGTAATTTGAGTTATCCACAGATAGTTCAAAAATACAAAGAGTTCATGGCCCAGATATCTCTATTTAAAATAGCTTTGCTTTTGTTCATCAGTGTAAGGCACATGGCTGAGAAATGGCAAGGTGCCAAAATGAAACTGCTCCTAATTTTCAGAGGAGGCCATCGGCTAATTACACAGACTGCAGGTGTGAAGAGAGAAGCTCAAAGTAATCAATAGTAGTAATTAATCTGCTAGACTGGAGCTAAAGAGCTAACAGCTGGACATCAGAAATGGACACATGCAACAAGATCAGCAATAATTACCTCTTTAAATATTGAATTTCCATAGCAACAATTAAGCATATAAATAAAGGCTTGAAATCAAGGCTCCGAGGCATGATGCTGAATTGCAAACACAACATTCTCCAAATCAACCCTTTTAATAAAACAGTAACAATATGCTTGGGCTGGGTCGACTGGTCTCTGGTGCTAACAGAAACTCAGCTTCTGCTGCCTCCAGATTTTTTGGCTCTTCCTCCTTGGCTGCTTCCAAACCCTCAGGTTCTGCTGTAACTTCTCTTCATCCAACTAGCATCTAAAGAGACCTATGCAACACATGCCTGCTACTCACCCCCTCTCTTCTAAGGCTGTCCATGTAACAGCTTTGTTTTTTCCACTCTCTGGAGATGGCTTCCCTTCCGGATTCTCTGCTGAGGCACCATTTACATCAGGTGCCATCTTGCCTGGGCAGCATCAAAGCCCTAGCTGGTAGGTGACCTTACTGCAGCTTTTGCTGGGCTGTCTCAGATGGATCAAGGACCAGAAGAACAGCTCTGCTGTTCATTACATTCTCAGCTGGCTTCCATGGATCCTGTTCTCTGCAGAGTGCCCCTAACCAGGCAGCAACCACAGACCATGTCACTGCAGTTCAGATGAATTTTAGCATTCAAAGCAGAAGAGGGCAATCTGCCTCCAGCTCCATCCTGCTCATAGCTTTACTGCAGGGATGAGTTGCCTTCTCCTTCACAAGAGCTAAATAGTTAAATTTCCAACATATTTGACAGGCCACATAATAATTCACACCCCAGTAATAAGAAAGAAAAAAAATTAAAATCCACTTGGCACCTATGAACAGAGGGTATATTGAAACACTGTCAGGGGCATTATCTTCCCTACAACTGCTTTAGCACAAGAAAAACTAAATCACACCTATAGAAATCCAATAGAAAAAAGAAATCCTAAATTACATACTTCAGTTTGATCCCCACATTCCCCGAATCAAACTTGGAGCTACACGAAAATCTGTGGATCTGTTTTTACAATTTTGTTATTTTCTGCATTTTAAATATTCCTTTCTCCTATCATTTATCACTTCATAAATTCTGATTTCCAGGATTTTTTAAATTTTCCTTAAAAGAGCTAGAAGAAAGGGACACGTTTCTATAAGCTAATACTGGCTTCAGTTAGATAACTCAGCTGAGAAACAGAAATGTCTTGAACTTTTCATTGCTTTCAGCAAAACGTTATAAAGGTCCACAATAAGTACTCTTAGGGTAGGATAGGGACCTATATTTTTTCCTCAGAAGGCAGTGGCATTTCATAATTACCCTCATGTATTGATCCTCCCAACTATGTCAGCAATATTTCTTAATCTCCATGGTCTGTAAATATTTCTACACACTGTATTTCAAACTCTTCTGTAGTACAGATTTGTGATGTGCCTGTCATGCTATGATGTTTTACCAGTGCAGTCCTTTTGCAGCTTTGGTACTGACTGTGTTTTCTGTCTTTCTAACAAATGTGCAGCAATTCAATTCTCTGTGAACAACCATTCAGGTTGCCAGGTGTTACCTGTTACACATCTAAGTTGAGTTTGCTTTAAAAAGTATGTGCTTGGTCAGGTGACACATTTGACTTTGTATCAGGTGCGTACAAACTATTGGCTCGACCCAGCCAAAAACCAGCTTGATGAGGATCACCTGCTTCTCTCCCGGGTTTTATCCATGGAAGAAGCAGCTCCATTGTCCATAGGTGATGCATCTCTGCCATTGAGAAGTGTTTTGGAGAGGTAGAAACATGAAGAAATCTTCCCAAGCTCCACTCTGAGCAGCAATCTCATCTGCTCTGGCATCTCAGTGGTTGGTGGCTAAAGATCAACATCCAGGAACCACAGAGGTGCCTGACCCTGGTGAAACACCAGGAAAGGCCAGACGAGACAGGCAGAAAACTCAGCTCCCCAACAAAAAAAAAAGCTGGAAAAAAACCCAGCAGATACAGCCCTCCAGTGCCTCATATCTTCCATCTTTCCATTCCATGGAAAATGATGCATTTACATGGTATGAGAGAGCCCACTGGAAGGTCAGCTCCATAGGGCTGAAGATCAGTGTTTGTTCTTAACTCCACTACAGCTCTCCTGTGACACTTCAGCTAAATTGCTCACACCTACCTTGTTGTACCCATTTATAAATATGTTGGACTGACACATAAAGGAATGTAATTTTCTTCCCTGAATCACCTATTTGGTTTTGACAGTCAAGGATCTCTTTCTTAGGAAAGTTTGTCAAGATGAGGCAGAGAATTCAAAATCAGCTTACCTTCCCCTAAAATGGGCAGGCTACACATAGTAGGCCAAGGTCTGTATTAAGGTCCTTCCCTATCACTGCACAACATCAGAGCTCACTAAACCAGGCACTCATGTTTCCCAGCTGTTGGAGGATTCCGAAAACAGTACTTGACCCCAGTCCATCCTCACAGCCTTTTTGCCAGTGACTGTTCTTTTACCACATCAGTAGCTCCTTCACATATGAAAATAAAATTGGAAAAAACCTGTGAAACACTTTTTCTCCCTCCATCATTTGGGATATATCAGGAATCCCTGTGTGTGACCAGAGGAAATAGGAAAGCAGAGCAAGAGGGACCCTGTCATCTCAAGACACAAACAAAATAACCAGTAACTCATTCTGCCCAACTTTAAGCAGTAAATTTAGGTGCTAACACTGAAGAAGATAAGTCATCCTAAGCTGCCCATGTATTGAGAGAGGAAGTTACCCCTCTGAATTTGTGCCCAGAGGATATTAAATTCTTGTTTGCCATCTTCTACCTGGTGCACTAAGCCTCCTAAAATGCATGTTACACATGATTCAAAGGTTAATATGTTCTAAGTCATAGTTGGCATATGCTTAAAGGTGGAGTTCAACTGTGTTTTGATAGAGCAGCAATTATTAAAATACAGTGTAGAAAAATTATAGTTTTTAATATAAGTACAGCTGGAAAACAAACTAGGGATGGGAAAGGGATTCTTCCGTTTCTTTTCCATATAACTGTCATTGGGGGAAGAAGCCACAATAAGCTGTCAGGTCAGTGTCAGTTCATCAGAAAAAATGCCAAGGCTGCCTTCCCAGGATATTTTGAGAGCATTCACACTGGAAATACACAAGAATAAGAAGTCTCATGACATTTCTGCCAATTCATGTCTGGATTGCATTATCATTTGAGGAGAGACTGAGTCCCTCCCAGAACAGGGAGTCATTTCCATGAAGAGCTGTGAAATGGAGCCAAGACTTAGAGTGTATCGAGGGGGAAGCGAGTGCAGCCTCAGGCCCCCAGATTGCCCTGCAGCAAGCGGGGCAGCCCCTCCAGGTCCTGCTGCTGGCAGCTGGGGGCAAAGCCAGGAGCCCTCCTTTCTGGCTTATACCCATGAGTCTGTTTTCAACACTGAGACAGGAGCTTAAATTTAAAGACACTTCTCTCAAAACCAGAAAAAAATTGGCCTCTCCTAGTTTACATCTTCCTGTGATGGGCATTTATTCAGTCTTACCAAAAAGACTGTCTCTGTCAAAAGAAAAGCTCTCCCACAGGGAAATTATCAGAAGAAAAAATTTCATCTTTGCTGCTTTAGCACGTAGGAGGAAATTCTGCCTTCCCCTTGACCAGAGCAAGAGCTTGAAGACATTGACCTCACTGGGCAAATGATAACCTCTGAAAATACCTCTTCAGCACTATGAAAGAGTTTACAAATTTCCCATCCAAGACAAGCTTGGTCACTACTTTGCAGAATCAAATTGACTTGAGTAATGTATATATAGATCATGTGCAGGTGTATATATGTGTGTATATATATGTGTGTGTGTGTTTGTGTGTGCATGTACATGTGTGCATATATGCACTCGTGTGTGTACAATAAACAGCTTCATAATTCTTGTTTCAGTATACAACAGACTTTCAGAAGAGTATCTCATAGTTTAAAGGTTAAGCTTAAATAGCCCTGCTCTCCCCTCCTGGTCAGATTAGGGTTTCCTACTGCATAGCTGTCTCATTAATTCATCCTGTGCTTTCCATATACCTCTCAGCTTTTTCTTCCCACAGCATGCAAGGCGCTCACAAAGTGAGCTTTGTGTGTATGGTTGCTGGTCGGTGCTGGTGGATCCTGACAAGTGCATCCTCTAGCAGGGTCCATGTGTTCCTTGTGCTGGCAGCCAGCCAGTGAATTCCAGCTTGACCACCTGCATGTAGCGTTCTGAGACATAAAGAAGATGAGGAAGCACAGCATTGTGTGCCAACAAGCAACGACCATGCTTGATGGCACAAGAGACAGAAGAAGTCGGCTGCATAAAAAGCTCACAACTCTTTGCCTAGAAAATGCCACCCATACAGAATAGTATCGACCAGACAAAGGTTTACCAGGTGCTTTTGAAGTCATCTCCAGCCCAAAGAAGCCACCAAACTGACCCTACAAATTGCTAAGTATTCTTTAGATCTATTTCACTTACAATATGGTCAGTCATCTCCAAAAGAAATGTCTGCAACAGGACAGGGGTGGAATAAGCCATGTAGTTCCTACTCCTGCATGCTATCATAAGCCACTCGCTTAATGACTTTGTGTGAGGATATCCATTTTATCAGACCAGCTAGGCAAAGAGACATAACATTACACAGGCATCCATCTCCTTGGATATCTATGAATTAGAAAAACACTGTCACATCATGGAGCTGCTGTTGAGTGAGTGTTAAGGTAGAAATGTGTACCAGTGTAACACATCACAGCCTGTAGATACTGAAGGAGACATTTCACTAAGGTCACATGTCTAGTGCCAACAGACAGGCAGCTCCTTGCAACCCTTGGAAATGACCTAGAGCTTAACACAGACAGCCATTTCAGGGAGACTGACATGATATGATTATTCTCTGTATTGCAGCACAGCTCCACAGCTAAACACACTACTCAGCTCACAAGGACTGAGAATTGAACTAAGTTCTGTTTCCACATATCCTCAGCTGAAGTCATTGCATGGGGTAGGGGCAGGGAAGACTGCCACAGAAAAAAAACAGGTAGCCAAGTTTTTCCAGACTTGGTAACTTGTAAAACACTTGGACTACCATACTTGGAGATTAAAAACACACACAAGAAGCACAGGAGCATCTACTGTGACTGTGCAAATATCTGGCCTATATAAACCCAAGTCCTCATTGCTGGTTTTGTTGTCTTCCTTCCAAGCATTCTTACATCTTCCCAGACTTGAACTGTAAAATACTTTGAGAGTGGAACATTTCCTACTTTGGTCTTACACAGGATCTAGTGCAATGAGGCTCAAGCCACCATGCTACCAAAACACAACATCTTGAACATTGCTGCTGGGTACATGATTTATTGCTGCTGTTCTCATACATGATGGCACAGAGGACACCCAGTTTAAAAAAAAAATAGCTCTAAAGACCTTGGGGTCTTGATTTACTATATGCTGACCCCCTCCTGCCCCACCCTGCCTTAGAGATCTCCATTCCAACTTAATGGGATGCAGAGTAGGGTTGAACCTCTCCATCCCACCAGATGCCACTCAAGTACCTGTCCGTGAACACTTTCTCTTCCCACAGTTTAACATATTCAGTGTTTAGTAAAACTACATTGCTTGCCATGCTGTTCACATAGGAAATCAAAACTGTTTATTTTTGCAACAGGCAAATTGTGGGCTAATTTATACAGATGTATTTATTCAGTGACTCATTAACAGTAAGTATCACGAACCTAATTTACTGCAACATCAGCCCACAGATTGTGGCAAATTATGTTACAGAGAGAAACAGGACCCAGGTCTGTCAGAATTGACTTTTAGAATTGAGGTTTATTTTTAGCATCCATTTCACAGCCAGCTTTACATCAGCAGGATGGATTTTGTCAGTACTCTCTGCCTGTGCTTACTCACCTATCTTCAAGCCTTTTTTATTAATTTCTGTTCTAGTGACTTTTTTTTTTTTTGCATGGCAAGACATAAGTGTTCCTGAGGATTGAATACAAAAGCAGAGTAGGGTTTGAGTGCTTTAAAAAGCACTTCAGTAAAATGACATCAGTAATTGATTCCTTATACCTTTATCAAACTAAAGAAATATTTCTGGGGCAATATAAGGAAGGGAAATATTTAACTGTTGTAGATCAGCTTTTAAAATTAAGATTTATTTTTCCTAGGAAACAAGTGCAAAGCAAACATTGTCTTCAGATCCAGTTTGATAAAAAGTTTGTATTTAAGGCACTTAGAGTGAAAGAAGATGAGAAGTAAGGATGAACACACACATGCTGCAGAAGACCAGTCTCTTGCCTGCAATTGTCTGTTGGTCAGAGTATTCACCCTACAGGCTAAAAAGCATTTTTCTTCCCTCCACCTATTTCAAAGAAATTAAGCCATGCTCTCTAACCATCAGGAGAAAGTTATAACTATCAGGTAGGCTGCAGGGTATTCAGTTTTTCCTTGATTCTCTCCTATTGGAGCTGTTCTGCTTCTCAATGAATATGTATGAATTCATTAAGAGACAGAGAAAGAGAGACTAATTAGTACACTTAGCTGGGAAGGCTGGTTACCCTGTCCCAATCCCTGCTCTAGTGAATATCTCATTAACCATACAAAGAGGAACCGGGGGCAAAAAACAAGTTACAAACATCCCCCTTTCCAAGCCAGAGCATTCTATATCTTAGCAGGCAGAGGTCACACGCACACATGACTGAGTGCCCTGAGAAGCAGACTTGACACTAAAAGATGATCCATAGTGACCAATCTAACCTCAAAAACCCTTCCCCTCCCTGTCTCTAAGCATTTAAGTGGCAGAAAAGAAGGAGAAAGGCAAATGTCCCATTCTGATTTCCAGACACACATTCAGAAATTAAAGTCCCTAAAACCATCAGTGCCGCCTAAAAGCCACAGACCACAAGTCCCATTCCTTACTTCTCTAGATCAACACCTGTTAGCTTGGTTAGATGCTCCCAGAGTTTTTTAAAATATAAACAATGCACAGGTTTTGACTGCTGGGTTTTTCTCTCACCTTGCTTTTCCCAGATTGACACATGCAAGCTCTAGTATAAGAATTCATTTATTGCTTGCATTTAAATTTATACACAGCCCATAAAACATTAATACATATCCATGAAGAAGACTTTTATATCAGTCAGATCAAAATTAATGAAACCAGTCGAGTTAGTAGGTGGTTGGTTTACATGTTTTTATTCCAACATTATCCTATCACGTTATACTACCCTGAAAATGGTTTAATGTATTTTGTATGTGTTGTGAAATGCTTTTGTGGTCTCTTGCCACTGCACCCTGGTGAAAAACACCCCCTGGTTAGAAGTGTTTGAATAAATTACTAAATTAAGCACAAAGGAAGAAAGCCAGTACAAAAACTGGGGAGGAGGATAAATCAGTGTGAGGAGAGAATATATTCTTAGACACAAAATCCCTTGCATAATACTTTGCTCAATAGATCATATTTTTCTTTAGCACTGAGAGAAGAGGCTTTTTGCAGATTAGAACATTTTGAGCATTTAACTGAAGGCAGAGAAAGTTTTATTTATAAACAGAACTGCAAAGGAACAATAGGCCCTAACGTCTGTAGTCATTTGTAAGTTATGTTTCTGAGTGTCAGCCTGAGAATATGAATTATTTCTTTGCAGACCGTCCATTTCATCGCCCAGCCCAGGTCAATGAAAATAAGAACCCCTACACTACCTTTATTTTTCTTCAAGACTAAACATGTACAAGACAAGGACTTTTTTTTTTTCTTTCTTTTGAGAACAGACATATTTCATTATTGAGGAGCTTTTAAATTATGAGGGAAGAAATAATTTCCTCTAACCCTTCTTTTTCTCTCCTTTGGAGGTATAAAAACTGTGTTCCACCTGTTAACACTCACAGACCAATAACTTAAATTTTTGGCACTTATTTATAAACTCGATAGATCCATCCACACCTGCTTTTCCCTTAATTAGTTTACTATCCAAAGGCTGCAGACTGGCTGCTGCCAGCTTCCTGTGCTAATAGGAAGATCATTTAGGGCTGATGTAAAAGCACAAAATAAATGAATAAATAGATCTCATGCAAAAACACTAACAAGGGAAATATTAACACAACAGGGAAAAGAAATAACAAAAAGTGAAAGGGAGGTGTATTTCTGGGGAATGTTGGTTGCTTGGGTTTGTTGGATTTTTATAGCCAAATCTGAGAAACATTTAAACCTCTAAAACATCTTCAGGGTGATACATAAGCAGTGCAGGGCCCAAGTTCAGTACTCTTGCACCATTTCCAAGGAGTTTGGGATCACCACAGAAGAGATAGAATCTTTAGCCTCCTCCCTGTACACACTTTATAGAGAGAGCAATTGTGGTGGTAGGAGCCAAACTATTATTAGATTAGCTATTACTCAGAGGGAGGAAAATGCTTGAGAGAGATTTACTTTTCACTGTGCTATCAGCTGAGATGTTAGAATAGTAGGCGTTTGAAGACTAAAATGACAGGAACATTGTAAGCACCTAAGCAGGCAGGGATTTTGGGTTTTTTTTTTTTAAGAAAACACTTGAGTCCTATTTTTCCAGGCTAGTAACACAGAGGCATCATTTACTACATTTAGCCAGTGAACATCCTACCAGGGAAGTTAGTCTCTTATCCCCAGATAGGGACACTGTTGAGGCAAAATCCTGTTTGAACTTGCACCTAACCCACCAAAGGATGGAATTAACTCCAAACAAGGGCTGCAAGTTGCACAGAATATAGTGGTTTTCTTGAGAGCTCTACTGCCTTTAAGTTCCTGCCTTAACACAAAAGGTACAGCACCCAGCACAAGGACACCCTCATCCATCTTATACCCTCCAGACAGAGCCGTAATTACAAAATCTGGTCCTACCACTGCTCAGATTGTTCAAAGTTTTATTTTTAGGAGAGCAGCTCCAATAAAGCACTCAAGTCACACTGTTTCCAAGGCTCAAAGAAACAAAATTGCCTGGTGGTGCATGTTAGGACAGGAGAAAAAGAAAACTGTGTAATTAAATACCTAAGGATGAAATAGAACAAGTAGGATAGTAAGAAATAATTACTCATCTGAAGGTTTGCTTTGACCCGCTATTCTGCAGTCACACCTATTTTACTATTATCTTACAATAACCCATTTTGTTCTGTTTCTAGGCTCAGACCTATGATATTACATTAGATGAATTTCCCATGTTGTCCTTTTCTGTTTGGGAAGTAGTATAATTATAGAGACTGATTTGGGAGAGCAACAGTTTGAAAATGTTGCCTGAGGCATACCAAAGCCCCATGACTTGTTAATAAATCCCTTCTCTCCCAGGGGCTTTTTTTAGCTCCTTCTTGAAACGATGGTAGCACTTCATTGCAACATTTTCCTCATATTGTGGGTTTGCCAAAAACCAGGGATAAGAGAAGAGGTTCAGGTGCATCTGACATATCAGAGGGCCAGCTTGGCTCACACACAGGCCAGGAAATCTTTCCTGCTAAAAGGTTGAGTCTTCAAAGAAGTCTGAAATCTCTGCCGACTCAGACTACACCTTGCCTGAAATGCAGGGAGGCAGGATGGAAATGTATAACCTTGCTGTTGCAGCCCCCACAGGAGAAAATACTTAAGCCTTGGAAAGATAGAACACAATTTTGAATTCCTTTCCTCTTCTGCTAGCCCACAGACATTTCAAAACATTACTATAATTTCCATTACGCAGTAGCAAAATTGATTTTGTTACATAAAAAAAGAACACAACTACTTCATCATAAGACACCCTATTTAACTTTCAGTGATATATATATCAAGCAAAAGCCTATATGTTAACTTCAACTGCTCTAAACACCACTATTACAAAAAAAAAAAATTCTATTACTATTGAATAAACCTAGGAAATTCACTGACAAATATCTTTGCTATCAGAAAGCCTGAGCTGCCCAGTAATATGTATCAGTCTGGATAAGCAATCCTTTGAAAATAAGAAAATTCAGTTGCACAGCTGTTTTATTCCCCAACAACACACTTTATAGATGCAAGGAAAGGAGGACGACCACAGATGACCACAGCGAGACAGCATCCAACCCCTTCCTTGTGCCAATGCTAACTGCACTGCAGGTGTGCTGTGCCAGAGAGAAGCTACACACATCTAATCCACATCCAGACACACCGCCTACAGCAGCACCTCACTCCAGCAATAAACCTGTAAGTCAGTGTTATCTTACGCCTTTCTACCATAAAAACCCCATTTCTACGTCTCCTTACTGCATCTCAGTGCCAAAGTGAAATTCTGAAGTTCCCCCACATGCATACACTCACATAGGTATGTGCATTCAGCTTCTCTTCTCACCCACCCTGAAATTTTTTCCTTTTATCCTCCAAGCTCTGCCAAACTCCAGCTAATCCTCCCACCATTCAATACTGCTCCAGCTAATACAGTGACTGCAGCTGGAGTGGTTGCAGATAATTCCCAGTGAGCAGTACCAGCTCCAAGGGGGCAGAGTTAATGTTTTATTGGCATGTACGTTGATTCTGTACATCCTGGATTTGAACTTTCCATTTGGAAAGGTCTCTCCTACAACTGGGTCATCTTAACTCTGCATTAATAGGGATTTGTTTGGGTTTTTTCCTTACAACCCTCAGAGCTTCTTTGTGGTAAGGTAGCTCTAATTATCTTCAAAGACTTTCTTTCAGAGTTTTTAGCATCTCACGTTGCATATCACCTCTAGAATCAAACTGAGATTCGCAAAGCAAATTGCATCCCAAATACTGAATGCAGAAAGCTGTAAATGCAATTTCACCAATGAAGACATCTACTTACAAAAAAAAGAGCACATCTCTGCAGCATTACAGAGTGAGAAATCCCAGTACTAGGTGTGGGGGGAAAGGCTCTGCATGTGCTGGGATGCTAGGATGGAGCCAGAAGCTCACTGTAGCTTTCAGGCAAACATTCAATTCCTAGGAAGCATACTCCAGTCACTTAAAGCAAAGATGATAACTCTGCAGCAGGTTGGAAAGCCATGGTGGGCTTTCAACCATCACCACTCCTAGGGATGTGGGATAAGCATCACCCTCTTTTTCTGTCCTCATGAGCAGCCCCACTGATGCAGCCCAGTGGGAGAAATTGGTGATTTCCCCACCCCATCACCATCAGCTATGCAGCTCCTTTCCCCAGACCCTCTGGACCAGGTAGGCATCCTCAAAGTCATGCTCCTCCCTCGGTCCTAACAAGTGGCCAGCCAGCAGGAGCTGCCACAAAGGAAGCCAAATGAGCCCACCAGGAGCAGCTCAGCACTGTACAACCCCTTCCACGTGCCAGCATTTCGCCATCTCAATCTAGAGACAAGGGGCGTGTTACCATCTAGAATAAACATCTACAAGGCCTGGTTGACCACCCGCTTCAATCCTATTTCCTACTTCCACACAGTGTGCCCTGGGGGAGTCTTCTTCAACACTATGCCAAGCTGTAGCATTATGACTTTATTCTGGTGGTTTGGCACAGTTTCAAGATTCTCCAAGCTTTGTATAAATGTAAACTTCCTACTGAGAAGAGGGTGAACAAGGTTCTGCAGCTTCTCCTTTGCATCATTGCTCAGCTGCAAACCATTGTAGAGCAGAGAAAGAAGAGAGCACACGACCCCATGGTGGCCACAGAGATGAGTGGGCAGTGCCAGCTGACCCTGTATGAGGGACCTGCTCTCATAAAGGGAAGGCCCCTGTTAACCCCAGGCTTGCAGCATCACTGCAAGCATCAGCATCACTGTGTTCCAGCAGGGCAGAAGGTGGCAACTTCCCCTCCTCCGCCTAGTCCAGCCTCCATGACCACCCTTTTCCTTGCTTTTCTCCAAATTGACCACCTCTCCAGCCAAAAAGCAGAGGTTTCCTCCCACATACCCTGTGAGTGTGTTCTCTCACCCAATGCCTAGAAAAAAGTCAGCAACTTGACCCAGCCCAAAGCATTTCATCTCAACATATGACAGTGTCACCATAGTTGCTACTACACATGAAGCACACCTGCCCACACATGAACAGTCACTTACAGGTGATTCCTGTGGGATGGCTTAAAAGCAATCCTAGGTTCAAGCCAGCTATATTATGTATTAAAGCCTGGAGTTGGAGTTTTCCTTAATCGTCACTAAAGAATATGACAGCCTTCACTAGACCAGGCTAAAGGACGTGCACAGAGTAGTTTATACTGACCTTGATCAGGGGCTGCTCATTCAGCAGCAAGGGAGATGTCAAAATTTGGCCAAGCAGACATTTCTCCAGAATGACCCAGTTGTTTCAACATTGACAACCATGAAGTAATGTGCAGCATTTTCCTCTTCTTCCTGCCCCCCCAGCGGCAATGTCACTGGGAAAAAAGTTCCCTTATCTAGTAAATAAAACAACCTTTAGTTTTGACTCACTCTTATGAATAAACAGGATTGAGCAAAACTTATTTCTTGAGAAAATTCTTCCACGTCCTCTATGTCCTACCCTATCCTGCTGCAACACAACTTGGATTTTAATTCTTCAACTAAAGTGTGGCTTCTGCATTCCATGCAGAAGTTTTTAAGTAGAGACCACTTTTTATCTAGTCCTACAGCTGCTTTCTTACAATTACATTAGCTATCTATTTATTTTCCTGCTTGAAAAAAAAAAAATTGTCAAACCAAACAACTCACCATTATTATATGCACTTCTCTATAAAGCTCTGGAAATTCTACAGTGCTTCATGCCCTTCTTCTCCTAATAAGACTCATTTTAAAGGGCACCAATATTCCCAAAGAAATGGTGCAGCCTTCTCTTACTGCACCAGAAAACACATTTCAAACATAAACAAGCTAGCAGCAACCATATCTTTGTTTGGCAAGCGGAGTAGTCTCATCACTTAGTCCTGTTCATAGCAACACACAAAGGAGTACTCTGTAGCCAGGGGTAATAGCTGATCCCATAATCTGGCAGTAACACTTAGAAAGATTAATTACCCTATTAAGATCTTAGACACTACTAAGAAAATCTTTGTATAAACCTTTTAACTCACAACAAATGCAGCATATTTGGTGCCATCAGTTTGTTGCACAATAAAGGTTCTCACCCTCCCACACTTGCTCAGTTTAGTCTCTGTCTCCCATACTATATAAACACACACACGTGCTCACACACACAGCACTTCTTTCCTTTTTTTCCTGCCTTTTTTTTTCCCCTGTTTTTGTAATACAAAGGAATAAAGTACAAGTGTGTTTGGAGCAGATAAAGTAAAGACTCCTTCTGTCCCCAAATTGGCTGCCTCAGAGATTAAGCAGCAAGAGCAGACACTCGCTGATTCAAAGGCTGCTGCTGTGTCAGAAACCAGAGGCACCTAAGCAGATTCAAGTTGTAAACCCTACACAAATTATATATCCAAAAATATAAGGAGAGTTAAATTATAAAAGCACGTTATCAAAAGACACCTTCTAAAGTACATGGTTCCTGATTAGCACCATCAGATGCCAATGCAAAATAGCTCGTCACCTTGGCACGGCCTCCCACTTCCACACTATCTCACTCTCTCACTCTGTCCTTCTCCGCCACATCGTCACCAGCAAGAAAAGCTGCGACAGTGTGAACAGACTTAGATAAAGCGAATGTGAGGCATCCAGCGATGTTTAAGATCACCATTACTGCCCCGGCTATCCGTAAGGCGATTGCATGTGATTAAAGTCTGGCGCAAGGGAAAAATGTGTGCTTCGGGCACAGCCTGTGGGGAAGCAGGCGGGGGCTCTCCTCTGCTGGGAAGCAAGTGGGAGGATGCAGGGGATAACACGTTACCTGCACCCCGCTTTCCTTATTTCCATCTAGGGACTAAGCACCAGATTTTCCACTCAGGGAACACTTGGCCTGAAAGTCAAAGATGTGGTTTCACATTTCACAGTCCTTTTCTGAGGGTGCACTTCCAAAAAGAGCATTGTAAGATCTTTGATGCTTCTGTCTTCTAAATTAAGTGGTGGGAGCAACTCCTACCCTAGATCCTAAATGCAACAGGCATGGGCAGCAACTTCCAGTTGCCAGCACAATACCTATATTACAAAAATGATATCTGCTTTGATGCATTCCCCCCAAATGCTTGCTGACTGAGCTTACCATTTTGATTTCAAAATATATCTGAAGAAGATGACCTTGGAAACATACCAGGAAACAAAAATAATAACATTCACATCCTAAAGCATACTTCTCTTATTGCTCATCACTGCTTTTCTTGATAATTGCCAGGCCCAAGTTATGTCAAGGATGATTTCATTTGTCAGCGGATGGTGTGGGTGGGTGAGGTCCAGCATTTCTGGTACACAGGGAACATCCAACACAGCTACAGTCCTTCACCAGGAGTTGTCTGAGCATCTTTTGTTATTCCCATCCGACACCAGCCACACGAGTAGCTGCTGCTTTGCAAATCAGACCCAAGTGCCCAATCAGACATGTTGCATTTCCAAAGCTTTCCCCACGAATGCTCTCAGTCAGGCATAACCTACTGTGAAATCACTTTGTTCATATATATAAGCAGTCAATGACATTATTTGCAAAAGCCTACGCTGAGGATGACCCATTTCTTCCTCCCTGACATCTGGTAGGTTTTGTGCAACTCAGTGGCCAGGACAGAACGCAGTAACTCTAATAATCTTCCTCTGCTACATCCAGGTCCCTTTCAGTGCCTTATGGCCCACGCTGCTCCTGCCGCAGCGATTATGGAGACAGCAGTTGTGCTGTAATTAGGATCCTCCTGGGCAAGCCAATCTGAGTTAGCAGCAGAGGCCAGCTGCTCCACTGCCAGCCACATCTTTTTGGCACGCCCTCCTCTCGGGCACTCATCCCCTCCTGGAACCCATCCTCTCTTCCCGAGCACCGGCAGTGCTCGGACGGGCTTTGGATGAAGAAATTTGCCTCCTTTCCACCACTGCCAGCCCCATCCAACACTGCAGTCAGACAAGGCTTTCCCCAAGGAAGGCTGAGCCCGGAGCACAGCCCAATACCCCCCTGTCCTGTCCTACAGGGACCTGCTGCTGTTTCAGCCCTTTCATGCCGTTTTCACTGCCAGAAGCCACATTTTGCACAACACGGATCTGCACATTTCTTTTTGCATCAAAAGATAAAGGCGGGAGGAAGGAGGGGGTGTATGTTCAGTATAGTTCTGCCCTGTCCTTCTCCCTTCTGATAATGACCAGACAGTTACAAGTGTGACCACCTCTGAGTCACACATTAAGAATCTCATTATAGTTCCATCTTTTAATTTTCTCCAGAGTTAGAGTCATGCACCATTCCTGCTTCCTTTCATAATGAAAGAAAAAAAGTGTTGACTTTTTTGTTTGATTTCTACTGCTACCTACAACTATAATAGCGTGTACTTAAACTTATAAATAAATTTTAAAAGAATAAAAATAACAAAAACCCAAACATTTGCCTTTTCTCTTGACTTGTTAGTGTCTCTGGTTTTTATCTTTTCAGGCTTGAGCAACAGACAACCTATGGCCACATTCATTCTTGATCAATTTTGCTTCCCATTTTTATAATTATTTTACTTACTATTTTTATTACTATTACTTCCATGCTGCAATGAACTGCCTTACCTTTTTTCTTTCATTTTAAACATTATTGAAAAAAAAGTCTACTGTCATCCCTCAAGAGCATCCCCTCAAAAGCATATCTTCCAAGAGATGGCGACAGCCTTGCCTGCAGCACTTTACAGTGTGGTGCTATGACCATGGCCATCATAAAAAATGTGTAGAGCAGAGATGCACATTCAGTTTTCTTCTTACACAGACAGTAGCTCATTCTGACATGTCTAATTTAACCAAACCCCATCTTGTAGGGAAAACGGATGGTCACCTCAATTGTAGAAGAAGGTAAAAACAGCGTAGCTACTCAGTGCCATTCTGGTGAGAAAGCTGGCCTTAGGTAATCAGACTGGTAAAGAGCTACCAGGTTTCATGAAATAGGTTCTGAAAGCAAAGGGAAGTTGTTCTCCGGTACTTCCCATGGGATCAGGTTGTCTTTACAGCCATGCTCCCATTCCTGGGTTGAAATTGTCATAATCTTTCTCTTAAACTAATTTCAGTTTGATATGTTTTCAATAAAAAAGAAGAGATGTCTGTGGTACACTGCTTCAAGAATACAAAAAAGTTTGTATCTGCTTTTGTTAAAGATTGGGTTTGGTTTATTTTTTTCATTAAATTCTGTCGAAGGAAAACAGCCCACCTACTACAATTCTACATGTTCCTCACCTATCAGGTCCTAAGAGCATCTGCTCTCCTGCCTGGAGTGGATGGACAGAGCAGAGACCGGAGAGGGCGATAATTCCGTGTAGTTTTCCTCCCTCTAGCGATGGAAACCGAGATTGCGGGTCACCCCTGCTCCGAAAGAGGACAAGAAGCTATAACGNAAAGAAAAAAAAATAAAAATAGTTAGGCACCTCGCCGTACGCTGGAGAAGACCGGTGACCCTTCAGACCATGTCCCAGACCCCAGCACACGAGTTCTGTGCCAGGAGACCACCATGTGCCAGCCCAGGGGTTCAGGAGCCCTACTGTCCATTCTCCACTTGCAAATAAACCGTCTCTGCCAAGAATTAGGGACAGAATTTTCAGCCTTGACCCAAGAGGCATCCAACTGCATTTCCTTGCACAGACAAGAACAAAATGGGGTGGTAAGTGTGAACTGCTCTGGCTCTTCCATTGCATTTTGCCTGGGTTTAACGATTGTGGGGCTCATAAAAGAGCATGTGTCTTCACAGGGCTTCTCAAATATTTACAGAATGTATTCGGTATCCCCTGCTAATAATAGCCCAATAGGTCCCCAGATAGAGTGTGAGAGACTGAGGCACTCTTGTTCTGGTTGCTATTTCGCAGCCTTGCTTCACAATGCTGAAAGACTCCTCAGTTCTTGTAAAAGGGTAAGAGACAGGGAAACAGATTGCAGAGGTTCCCGAAGCTGTTATTTTAGGAAACACTGCTTCATCGGTGGAATTGCATGCTTTCTCCAACCAGAGTTGTGTGAGGTCCACACTTACTTTTCTTCAATTTACTTGTTGAAATTAAGAATAAAACCCCACAGAAGTGGACAAGTTTGCTAGACAGATTTCTTGGGCTTACTCCTCTGAAGAGAAAATTACTTGTTTTGATGACAATACATTTTTGATACCAGATGCCAAAACCAGAAAACACCATTTCAAAACTCCCTGTCCTTGGCAATGAGCCACTCCAGTTAAAGCCCACCTATGCAATGGGCAAAGCCAGCATCTCTCCCATTGCCCATAGGGTCAATCCTAAATTACCTGAAGCTACCCAGATTAGAGGAAGGCAGTTTATCTCTCATGGTCTGGGATGCTAAGAGCCGAACAGGCCTTGTGGGAGTGCTTCCCAGGCAGGGACATATAGGAGAAACTGTATTTCCCATATCCTTCCTTTGATCTCTGACACACACACAGAGTCCCCAGGAGCCTGAAGTTCCTGCTGCAGCAGGAAAAGGAAGCATCAACCTTCTATAAAATCTCTGTGGGAACAAGGACAAGGAAGAGGGGTTCCTTTGTATTGCCCATTCCTGCAGCAACCCAAACACAGTTCCAGTGCAGGGCTCTTATCCTCCCTGCTCAAAAGCCACAGCTCTGGTCTCTCCCTGGAGACCCTTCAGCATCATATCTGTGGGTCCAGAGGTAGCACCTCAGCTAAGATGGGGCCCAGGGACAGACTTGTGCAGCTGGATGGAGATACCACTCCTGCCTGCGCATCACTGATGCACTCAGGATGCAGGATCAACAAAACCCAAACTCCTGCCCTAACAGGGGCAGTCAGTCCCACTTTCACTCCTTGTATCCAGCTGCTAACATTAGAGAGGGACCAGGCCTGCCTCAGATGCCAGTCTTGCTTGGCGCAACAGGGCAGTTACAGCCTGCAAATGAGATCCAGGTCTTGACTGTATGTTCCCTCTCTTTAAGCTTCACTCAAGTCCCACTCAATCTCAGTTTTACTCCAGCATGCAATTAAATTCTGTCCTAAGTGAGAACTCTTATGAACTGGGCTCAGAAACACAGTTTGCCCAAAGTGTGTTTTAGGAGCAGCAAACTGAAGAGAATGGCTGCTGTCAGGCATGGTGCCAAAGGCATTGCCACTGAAAACAGTCCCCCAGGCAGCAGGGTGGGAAGGAGGTTGGTCCCAAACTGAGCTGGGAAATTTTCTCATTCCACACATGTGCTTTTTGGGTTTTTTCCCCCCCCCCCATTTTTTTTTTAACCTCCCCCCCTTCTTTTTCCCCTTCATGATTGACGGGGAAGGAAGAAGCAGAAGTCACCAGCTGTATTTTGGTGCCAGAAGCATGAACTGCTCAGTGGTGGCAAGGGTGCTCTGTGGAGCACATCTGAGGCTCCAAGAAATCTGGAGCAGGGCCAGCCCTAAAGGAGGCACATCTCTCACCTGTTTTCAAGAGCACAAAGGCAGGCACACCAAGGACAGAATTTTGCATTAAAGTCTTGCATAGGATGGCAAGGTAGCCCAAGAAAGCAGATTTGACACATAAGAACATATATAAATGCCCTTCTCTCCTGGCTTTATGCACAGTCTTCACATCAGGCTGCAAACAAGTACCCTGATGCCAAAATGATGCTTCATTACTTAGAGCACTTTACATACAGCACAGGCACTGCACAGAAACCATTTGCAATGCATTTGTTGTTCCCTGCGCCATAGTGCTGCTCTGGGCTGAGCCCAGGTTCTTACTGGGACAGAAATTTATCGACTCAAAAGTCTACAAAGTGAAATACTCAACAGCCATGGGCCTGCACCCTTCCCCAGAGCGCAGCAAGTGACACACAGGGAAAAGGGAGGAGATTCTTCTAAACAAGTCTAAAAACCAACTTAACAGCCAAAAGACGTGTTAACATTGGCACCAAGAAGAAGCAAGGACGAGTCCGCCAGTTAAGGAAAAAAGACATGTAACTGCAGTGGAATTTCTAGGAATAGCTTCATTTCTCGTCTCCCTCAAGAATTCATGTGAAGAGCTGGAAATACAGAGGATGAAGCTAGGCACGCACAGATGTCCCAAGGATGTACTGAGGGATGTGCCAGGGCAGTTTCTCCAGGCACAGTTCCCCGCAGATGGTTGTTGAGTACATCCAGATTAGTCCAAGGGTGTCTCTGCACACCATCTGAAGTCAAGGAGATGGAGCAGGGTTGCACAAGCAGAGGCTGTACAGAGAGCCCCCAAGGCTTTCCCCTTCCCAGTCACACCCCTTCTTCCCACCTTAACCAGCACTGGCAGTCCCACACGCAACACTTAGGGACAAGCTCTGACCATCAGCACTGTAGAGTTTGCATTGACTGGGCTTTGCTGCATTTGATTCACAAGAAATTGTCTGCCTTAAGCACTCTTCCACCACATCCTACAGTGAGAGCTACTCACTTTTGGCTGCTGCTGCCTGATCCTCTTGGGCAGGTCCCTTTGCTTAACTGTTTTCACCTACTTGGTCACCATTAGCTTCCACCTAAATCCCAAAAGCTCCTACCATCAGTCTTCACCATCTGGGAGCACTCATCTACTGGCATCCCATAGGACACCATAAGACCTACAATATTGGGAAGAACAGATCCAAAAACGTGTGCAAGAGGTGACATCTGAATCCAAATTGCACCTGCTTCCAAACTAGCCAAGCTGAGTCTCCAAGGACATCACCACAAAGCAGCCTGTGTCATCACAGACTGGAAGACTTCCAGACTGTGGCTATTTAGGTACTGGATCCACTATGCTTTGGTCCCTCCCATCCAAGCCAGTACAACCTGTAGCAGCGGGGGAGACACGCTCTTGGGTGATTCAACCTTCTCCATTCCCAGTTCTAAAAGGAAACCTTGGAGCAGCCCAATGCTCCATTTCAGCTCAGTTCTTCTGGAGGCAACAAACATATGCATGAGTGTGAAAGTGAACACATAAGGAAGATGGGAATTGCAGAACACACATGAATACACTTGTGGTTTCTGTGCATTTGATTCACGATGGTTAAAGCATCACCAAGCACATCCCAGCAGCGTTTAACAAACCAAGAGCCATTCCAGGTTACTAGATACAGTAATTTTCTACACAGATATTGTGATTTGTCCTTCAGAAAACTTCACAGCCTTGTCATGAATCTCTATGATTTACAGTACCTGCTGCTAGCCGGAGCTCACAGATGGAGCGCCAGTATTCCAGACTGACAATACGCAGCCAGTAACACTGAGCAGGGATGTGTCACCTCTATAAAGGTTGAAAATAGGACAAAAATATCAGAGAACAGAACAAACTTCTGATAGAGGCTATTTTAGTCCTCTAATCTGAATATTCAGGCTTAATTTGGTATTTTACATGGAGCCAATTAGACATCCACAAAATGACACGAGACTGGTTTGCCACTGATGAGTATTCTGGGTTTGTATTTCTTCTGTCAGCACACTTAGTCACTTATTATTTCATGGTCAACTTACAGGTATATTTCCAGGGAGGTAGCAAGGAAGGGAACATATCTTAAAAAGATCTTAATTTAAATTCCCTCAAGAGACTGTTCTTTCCCACTTACGTATGCAAGTTTGCTTAACTAGGTTGCCTGCCATTTTCAAACAACAGAATTTCAATTTATCTACCAAATTAAACAGTCACCTTTGTACCCCAGGGGAAAGCTGCATAGAGGGAGGAAAAGGAGGAAAACACATACACGTGGGCACACATGCACACTTTCCTGGCTTTTAGAAATAAGGAATAACTTTTTTTGTTATATCAGATCATCTAGAAGAAAAGAAATAATAACCTAATTGTGGGATTAACCAGTTAGATTTTTAGCTGTTCCAGCCAGTAAGGGTACAGGATGCTCAGAAGGGAACATGCAACTGACTATCAGTGGAAGTCTCTGCCACATCAGTACTGTGAGCCAGTGCTTCTCCGTTTGTGGCACAGCCTGAAAGGGACTGCATGCCTGTCTGTCATGAGCAGATCACTTAAGAAGTGATGAGAAACATTTCTAAAGGAATGATGAAGAGTGTCAAAACATTTTAAGTGTTAAAAGCAACAAAAGATTTGATTTAGAATTTTATTCCTCTATCCAGCCAGAACTATTGTCACCAAGGATGCCTGAATCTTCTCAAAAATTTTTCATCTTTTTTTTCTTTTTCTTCTTTCTCTCTCTACTAAATTTTAAAAATATTCCTATAATTACCAAACCAACAACAGGAAATGAGGATCAAGGAAACTGAACCCTCCTAGTAGCCAATGCAAATTGTAGCAGACTTGCTGACACACATGAGAAGATAGAGAAACTACTGACGTTAAGAAGTGATAGAAAGTTCTCAGCAGCCTCTTACAGGTGACATAGACTCAAGGAGTAGATGATCCATGCATGTCATGCACATGCTCATTTTACACATTGAAAAAATCACAAAAGAGGCCAGAACAACTTCTAGTCCCACCTCATCAGCATGACCCCAGCAACTAATGCTCAGGTTTAGCATTGATAACCAGAACTCTGCAGGGTGGCATCCTCACCGAAGGAGGCTGAGACCATGCAGGGGACACCACACCCGTTCAACACAACTCTGTACCTGAAGGGCCATGCTTTGTGGAAGAAGAACTGCAGGGCTTGGTCTCCATCACTGCATGCATGAGAGAGGGCATAGGCACAGCCATGGCAACCACAGCCATGGCAAGTTCAGGATAAGAGGGAGAATTGAAAAGTATAGCAAATGGTCAGGATAAACAGACCTTTATTTTATCAGAACATATCTAATAAGCAAAACTACAATGACTACACCAATACCAGCCTCCACAGCAGCTGGCCTCCAGCTTTCTTTCAGATGCTACCTTCACAAAAGTCAGAGCTTTTCCCATCTGAGAAAGTAAACAAGCCAAGTTTGCCCCATGACTAAACCTGATGCTGACTTGGGAACACATTGCTAACCTCTCACTGAGGGAGAAAGTAGTGCTCGTGCACAAGATTTGGCTCCTGGGGCACTATGGTCCCACAGGAGTTTGGAGAGGCAGCAAACATCAGTCACAATCTAATTGGTTGAGAATAAGATTCAGGTCATGAAAGGGGTCTCAGCTAGAGACACATCTTAGAAGAGCTCTGCATCCTCTAAAAAAATTAAAGGAATTGGTTTTTCCTAGGAAGAATGCAGATTTTTAGTGACCTATTTCCAAAAACATAAGAACCAAAAGGAAGTTGTATTACAGTTTTCTGTTCTCTTTACATCTTTTACTTCCATTTCCTCTCACACACTGGGAATTCCCTTCTAATTAACTTTAAAAAAAACCAACAAAAAGCACCATACACAGAAATAAAGAAAAGGGCAGCCTTGGAGCTGGTATCACATGCTTCCAAGACAGGCAGAAGCTTTTTTCAGGAGACTAACAGATCAGTCAAACACGGGACTACTCATTTTTATAACTCCCATCAGGAGCCTTCTTGCCCTGACAAGCCTTCATTGTGCTCTCTGCGGGCAGCAGCCAGTGCAGACCTCCAGCATCTGATGAACCCAAAAGGATCAGTGGCTGGAGGGGAAAGGGGACAAGAAGGGTGACCCTCCTAAATAACTTTTGCAAAGTGACTCATCCTTTCACTGACAGCATTAACATCTCTGCTCCTGCCAGCTGGGCAGCTGCTCCAGCCCTCAGAACAGTGAGGGAATGTTTTGTTCCAGAGATGGGAAAAGGGGGGCGCAGGGGGAACAACCCTTCTGTGTGCATGTGAGCGTGCATGTGTAATTGCCGTATGATTTCAGCTATTTTGACCTAATAAGAATTATTGCATTAGTCACCAGCCCTGGTACAAACAGATGGGTTTGCAAGAATATAAAACAGAAGGGGAAGGGGAAAAAAGATATGAGAGATGCCACAGTCTCCAGGGCAAAAGGACACCCTGGCCATGGGAGTTGGGGAGGTCCCACATAGTACAGCCCCTCTGAGAGCAGGTGGCCCACAGCACCTGGTGGCTTCCCACCTCTCTGCAATAAAGTGCCAGGAGAACCCCATCCTGCATCCAAACAACTGGACTCAACACTCCACTTGTGCTGAAAAATTTTCTCATGAAAAAGCACAGCTGATGTTATACAATGGTTTCTTTAAAACCCTCCATATTTCTGTCACATTGTAGGATCAGCTTTCAGGTCTTCATTGTAAAGTTGCAGTACAAGTCAGTAAGGCTTTCTTGGGACAGAGATTGCCTGGTTTTGCTCAGGAAGCATACTTGGTGCTTGGCTAAAGAAAAAGGTATGGCATTGCAAAAATCAGCCTTCCTACCCTCTGAAGCATGTAAATTAACCAAACATAAGCCTCAGGTCCACAGGCTTGAGCCCACCAACATTAGGAAAGCAGATTCAGTGCATCTGGAGCACTGTTCCCACAGCCAATATTTACTTTTCCAAACTAGAGCAGGAAGGCTTTGCCATCATTCATGGAAACGTGGGCAGTTCTGTACTAAAAATACTTTCTAGCCTTCCCCCTTTCCTCCTCCCTACAGCATTTCCTATTTTCTTTCCAAAAGCTTTGCACAGGCCTCTGCAGACTCTGCTGCCAAGAGGGACTGGACACACACACACATCTTTCCTGCCTGGCTCCAGCAACATTCCTGCCATCCATGCAAAAATTCTTCTTCACCCAAGAGCTCTGTCCGAGTCCGCAGGAAACTCCCATTGGCCTCTACCTTGGAGTATCAATTCTAAAAACTCTCCTCTGAAGCCTCTGACTTCCTCACCCTATCCCTCTATTTTTACTTTTTGCCTCAGCACCTTTCATTAAACCAGTGCAATCAATGCAACATTCCAGGTACCTGCACCAGAGCATTCACCAAAACACGGGGACAGCCATTCCTGCACAGGGCTGAAGGCGAGATGTGACAGCAGGGAAGGGGGTGCAGTTCTAAGCACAAGAAGCCCATGGACAAGAACATCTACTCTTTGTGGGCCACCTCTTCCCAAAAAGATGGGAGCTGGGAACACTGGCAATAGGCCTAAACGTGGACCGTGAGCCGCAGCGTGCAGGGAGAGGGAGGGGGAAGCTTCTTGCATTAAATTACAGTTCTGAACATCAGTGACAACAACCCCAGTCAATGAAAACTTGCAAGAACCTGCCCAAGCACATACATTTTCATTTTGAAATAAAGAGAACGAATTTGGGAGCATAAAGGTTTTAAATTGTTGATTTGAAGATTTGCATGTAGACAGAGAATTGTTTTCTTCTCCTGGCTCACTGGGTAGCAAAACAGAAAAATTATGTGTAATTAAATGGAAACAGTATCAATTAGCTGTGATTCTCCAAGCTGTGGAATGAGTAAACCAATAAGGAAAGACTGTTCTTGTCCTCTGGCAGCCTCTCCATGTCAAGATTATTCTGAAGATATCTTAAATCCACTTAAGCATGAACTATGCAAACAAATTTTAAAAGAAATCAGTGCAGGTGGAGGGTTATTTACTAGCCAGTGTATTACTCAATCAAATATATCCTGAGGAATTAACTTGATTGCCAGTACTTGAGCTCATTTCATTAACATTACATCTTTGTCCTCCTTGAGTTATGCCCCTGAAGTTTAAAGACTAATCTAGATAGGGACAGGCTTATCTTTTACCACTATAGAAAGTGGCCTTTGGGTCAACACTTCCAGATACTCCTAGAAAAAGGACACACACAAGGACAGCAAAAGTCAACAAGTTACTGTATCCAGTGCACACAAAATCCTGAGCTTTAAAACAGTCAGGCAGACTCCACAAAGATTTTGCCTATAAGCCCTATTGCACAATAATAAATTCTGAATGAAGCAGTGTTTTATTATAGACTTATTTTCCCCTCTGAGATATTGTTAAGTCAGAAATTTCATCACTTAAATCTATTAAGTAACTATAAGAACAGCTTGCTTCTCATAATCTAAAAGTAGTATACTGAGTGCACAAATCAGCAACGATTAATATTCCCGGTTTATATTAGTGTTTCACACAAGAACAGAGTTGGACCTGAATTTGATGTAGACAGATTCTTCCAATAGTTCTCATTCATAGAATGAGAATAATTGCTGACACACGAAGGAGATAATTTAACACTTTGTGGTGCAAATCCAACATATCTACATCTACTCAGACTTCTGCAGGACAGACATCCACCAAAACACCATCAGCACGTTGTTCTTCCATTTTTTTAATGCATATTTTTAGGCTCAGCACCAAAGGGGCTGTCACACACACACACACCCCCCCA
>VWZS01007332.1:1538563-1623102 GCA_013397075.1 Rhabdornis inornatus | reverse complement strand
AAAAAAAAAAAAAAGAAGTCTCAACTTGACTGAGTCACCATTTGAAGCCATTTCATAGTATTGTGACCTCTCTGAAATAACACCAACTTCTTCCTGTCCCAGGGATGATTTGTTTCAGTTTGGTGGTCTTGAGAGCATATTAACATACCCCAACTAAAGCTTTTTCTTCTGAGCAAACAAATGGCAGCTTGCATTCTCTAAAACCTCAGGACTAGTCTGCTGCTGCCTACCTGGGGATTTGTGGGGGTATCAAGAGTGCACTTTGGACCTTAAAGGAACAGAGAGTGTGTGTGGCCAAGAGGAACCTCTTCTACACACCAAGGTTAGCCCAATACCATGTGTCTGCCCATTCTCCACAACAGTGTGACCCTGTTGGCCTTCCTCCAGGCAGGGAATATGCCATCTCCACAGCACCTGCCAGCACTCTTTCAAACTATTTCTCAAGTAGTTATTTGTGAATAATTCTTTTAGTGCTGACATATTTTGTAAGTTGGCTGAAGATAATTAACAAATAGGGAAAAAAGTACAATTGTGTAGTAGAATAATTTATTGCTAATTATTCTCTCAGGTCTAAGAGAGCTGCTGACCTTCTCGATACATTTCTTTTAGTTAAATGAGTACAAACAGATGCTGACCTTCATCAAAACAGAACTGATAGATTTCCTGAGGAAACACAAATGAGAGTGTAAAGACATGACCAAACATATCCCAGCCACTAGCACATTAGTCATGAAGAGCATTTTTCAAAGTGCTTACTTGGTTCTAATGCTTTGTGTTTGGGAGGGGAGTAAAGGGCACATCACACCTCTGACAACTCAAGTGCAATGGTCTTGGAGTTGAGCAATTGAAAACCCAAGGACATAAAACAAGTGGATATTTCAGATCATTTTATACATTGTTTTGCACATTTTTTTTGTCAAGACAGCTTCTGGACCATTGTTACTCATCATTTGCATCAAGTTTTAAGCTAGGGACAGCAAGAACTGTGAGTTTGAAATGTGACACCACACATCACAATTTAATGAGGCCTCTAGGGCTACGTGCAACACAGCCTCATTCCCCCTGCACGTACAAACACACTCAGATGGTGAATCAGAACCAAGAGCATCTTGCAAAGCACCCTAGGGCTTTATTTAAAGGAAAAAACCCTGCAATTTGTCAAAAACACTACAGCTCCCTGGAAAGAATGAGATAGTCTTCCTGAGTATTTGTGCTCGTGGAGACTTAAGAGATCCTTGTCAGGAGTGGAAAATGGAATCATTCTGGTTTTTAATCCTGAGCAGCAAGTAATTTTAACAGCAAGGTTTCTACAAAATCATTTTTCTTGACCTGAAAGGGTACACACATACAGCCTCCAACAGATGTGAAAAGCAGTTAAGTCAGTATAGATGCTCCATTCAAGGCCCTCCTGAACAGAGATGCCAGTGCTACATAAAGACAGGTATTCATAGCATCCTCTTAGAGCAATTCCAGCCATCCAGCTTGGACATTATTCACAGCAGCTCAACTCAGAAAGACAAGATTCCTCTGCAGTCCCTGGAGCGGGGAGACTGACCAAGCACAACTGTGACTACCCTTGCTAGACTAGAGTGGGATGGGTGAGTGAGGACCACTGCTCCCTGTCAAGAATTTTTTGAGATACAAGTCAGTGACCTGTGTGCAACAGACAAGAAACACTAGAAAACCAGTTGAAACCAGCTAACAGGCTATAATCAGGCACTTCAGGGAGCTTTGAAATTAAATGGCCAAAACATCGTATATCCTTTTCCCTGGCTGCTGGGGTGAAGAAGGAATCAGAATTAAAATAATAAACTTTTCCTTTTAGTCTTTAGGGATGAACTGACAAAAAACAGCAAAAAAACCAAACAAATACAAATCCCAGTTTCCTTCGAAGGCTCCCCAGAGCCCCATGTATTTCACCTACTTGCTTGTGCACACTCAAAAAGCTGAAAACACTAACTTTGATCTAGCACAGAAGTAATTAATTACAGAAGGGAGAATAATCTTTATCTTTCAATTTTCACAGCCTCATCTCTCTGCAGGCTCTGCAGCAATGATACACACATAACCTACAGGAGATCTCTGTTTTTCCAAATACAAGCAAACTGCCAGCAGTACTTACTGCTCCTCATGGAAGTTAGTACCAAACTCTGTCCTTACACATGGAATCATGGAACATTAAGGGTTGGAAGGGGACCTCAAGGATCATCTAGTCCCAACTCCTCTGCCATGGACAGGGACACCTCCCACAAGGCCAGGTTGCACAAGGCCTTATCCAATCTGGCATTGGACATTGTCAGGGATAGGGCATTCATAACCTCCCTGGGCAACCTGTTCCAGGAACTAACCACCCTCATAGTAAAGAATTTCTTCCTAATAACTATCCTTAAGTTCCCATCTTTGTGTTTGTGAATAATCTGACACTTGGAAATTAAGCCTTTAACATAGGATTCATATTTCCCATGGGACACTGTCTTAAGTGTCTACAGTGGTCTGATAGACCAGTTTTTCCTACCTATGCCAGAGTGTTGCACATTGTCCACAAAGCCCAGGTTTTAAACTTCTGAAAGGTTTATTCAAGAGCCTACACCACTGCCTGTGTATCAGAAAGAGTTGGAAGGGCTGGTGACACTATTAGACCCCACAGTTCTATGGTGGTTGGAAATTCAATTGTTGCGACATGTGGAAAAGGCAATTTGTGTCCTATATTGCAAAGGAAAGCAAACAAAGCCTTAAGGCCTTCAGCATTTGACCCCACACATTATGACTTTGGGCATTATATAACCAGCCCCATCCATAGGGGTTTACATCCCCTATCCACAGCTCTGCTGACCATGATATTTCAGAGAAAAATAAGAGCTAAAAACAGGAGAACAAATTCCCCAAGCTTGGAAAACTCCTTCCTAGCAAGCAAGAATAAAGTTTGACATCCATTCTGCAGGTTGTGACCTAACAGGAATCACAGCACTCTACCCCATGAAAAGAAACCCTTTTTTCCTGAATATCCTCAAAGACAGGGATGAATGAAGGGATCCTTGTACCAAAAAGTAATTGCTGAGCTCACACACAATCTTATTGCTAAAAAAAATACACCAAACAGAAAAAAATTTTTTTTTTTTTTTAAAGCTGCACATGAAGCTCTCCTCTGCTGAGCTGCTCCTCTATTTGCACTACTTAAATACCTGCAACACCATCTCTCTTACCAAGATTAAACTCAGGAAACTGGCAGGGAGTAGACAGCAGCTCTTTCACAGAAAAATAGTTCTGGAAAAGGTGTCTACATCTTCCAAATATAGGTACTTGTATTGGAATTATATGGAATGATCAAGTTATCCCTCATCTGTTTCTGATTCACTGAAATGCACCTCTTTAGATTCACTTCATAAACAGATTTTCTAACACTCTCATCATTTTACTGACCTTTCCTCAGATTTTCTTTGCACCTCAGCACTGATTCTACTAAGAGTTCAGAGATGGACTATAGTCCTTTCAGCATGAACTTGATGTTACACATAGGAAAAAAAAAAAGGAAAGAAAAAAGGAGTATCAAGAAGATAGGAAGTTAATTTCTCTGAAAGCATAATATTAATATGACTTTTTTCCAGTTTTGACAACAAAGTCCCTTTCACAGTGTAGGTACAAGTTGTCACCCACCGTTCTCAGAGCATTAGCAAGCAAATGTCTGGATTAGCACATCTAGCTGGAACAGAAGGAGCTGCAGAATGAATTTCAAAGGTAAAAAACAGCACAGAACACCTGAGCATCACAAGTGAACACAGCACACTCTACTTTGAACACCAGCCAGTGAGACTACATTTAACTAAAACACAGGAGGAACCACAGTCTTACTTAAAAGTACCAAAACAAAATCCAGTGTGACTTGTAACTCAGCAAGTTAAACACTAACTCTTAAGTTGAAGATAGGACAGAAAGACATGCAGAAAACAGTGTCTCCTACTGAGAAAAAGTAGAAATAGTTCTTCAGAAATGTGCATCTTCCTTTACTCACCATTTTAGCAAAAGTATGAAGGAGGAAAGCACTCTTTCAACATTTCACAAATTTAAGAGAAAATCAGTAAATCCTTTAAAAACAAGTACTTAGGGAGGACTTTTCCCAAAGCTGGTCTGCTTCCCCCAGGCACCACACAGAAAGTCACCCTACTTTCTGCAGCTAGTAGCAATGAAGCTCCTTTACAAATACCTGTCTTGCTCTCTGTAGACTTTTGTGATCCTAAAATAGTTTTCAAATGGAAACAGCTGCAGGACTGAGGGAGTGTCAGAACTAACATACCTTCACCCTCTTTTCTCCTTGGTTTCACTTTTGCACTAGAAGATGTATTTGCAGTGCTTTGTGTTTTGAGACTATTCACTTTTACTTTAAAATTATACTTCCCTTTGTTACCTTTAATGTTCTGTTTCTATGTTCTTTACTGTTTGCAGAGCCATCTTAAGAGGCCTTGGAAGACAAGGCTAAATCCCATTTTTGCCTCCACATAAATTATGTTATGC
Source organism: Rhabdornis inornatus (assembly GCA_013397075.1). Taxonomy (NCBI): domain Eukaryota; kingdom Metazoa; phylum Chordata; class Aves; order Passeriformes; family Rhabdornithidae; genus Rhabdornis; species Rhabdornis inornatus. The sequence continues at coordinate 1,618,593 of VWZS01007332.1, read as the reverse complement.
AGGGGGAAACCAAATTCAACTTTTCCAGTAACAGCAGAGAGAACATACAAGGAAGGGATTTGGAGAAAGCTGGGTCTGACCAAACCTTGGTAATCAGTGAGGTTTGGGACTGAAGATAAGAAATAAGGTCTGTGGTGGGAAATGCAGGTGGGAAGCTGAAAGTAACAGAAGGTTTGGGGGCTGGAAAGAACCCAGGGACTACAAGGGTCAGGCTGACCATGGCCTTTCTGGAAAGGTCTTTTTCTGTCCCCCCCAGCTTTCCAATTCTCTAGTCCCCATGACTACTTCCTTGCTTCCATTCCTTTTCCTCCTATTCCCCTCCTTACGAAAAAGCAGAAGCTCAAGGGGTATTTTGAAGTACTGGATATCAGCATTTGTACATCATCTCGCTGTCAACTCCTTTGCAATGCTTCCACCTCCTCATGGCAATGGTCAAGTGCAAGGCAAGGATGGGGTTCCCATCTGGGAGGGGCAAGGCAGGCAGGACCTTCTTGTGGACCACAAAGACTGCACGCACAGCTTGAGTACTGCACCTGTGATGGTGAAAGCTGTGCTGAGCCAGAGAGAAAGGAGGGCAGATACAGCCAAATAAGTCAGGACTGCTGAGGGATCAGCCGTGCCTCAGTGATGCTGGATTCTGCTCTCTATTAATAGGGCACCAGCTTCCTGCTCCTCTAAGAGTCAGAGATGCTTTGAAGTAAAATCAGCTTTTCCGGGGACTGATCAAAATAGAAACCCAAGCTGCCTAAATCTGCAATGGAAATTTCAATCAACATTAAGTTTTTAAATAAAATTTGGACTCTATTCTGGTTCAAAATGAATTGAATAAAGAAATCAGATACACATATAAGGCTTTTGGTCAGCTTTTGCTTTACATTCGCTCTAATAAAACTTCCTGTAAAATAAGCATTAACTCTAGGAGATCCCAAGTCCTCACTTGCATTGAGACACTGCCAAAGATGCCAGCAGTCAGCCCAAATAAAATAAAGAATAACCAGAAATGTTGTACAGGTGGAGACCCCATCCTCCAGTCCTGACAACTCCCAGTCGGCAAAAGTCAGCCTCCCAAAGAGTTAATGCTCAGTGGGCCAATAAAGTGTGATTGATTCATCGATAACACACTGCTGCCTTGGGGAGAGGGAAGAAGCCATCTCCAGAGACAAGCGAGGCAATTGTTTGCTGTCCCTGGTGCCCGCAGAGTGCCCCGCGGTAACCCCTGTGCTCTGGAATACTCACGTTGGTTATTTCGAAGCGGGGTGCAGAGCTGTGCTTTCCCATGGCTGCCACTAATGACTTGCAGCTGTTGCTAATCCGTGCCTCTGATTTCCTTTGATTGCTGTGTGTATGGATGCCTGTGGTAAACAGGCATCTGCCAGGTGCCAGCACAATCAGGGGGGAAAATATAAAAAGTTCCCTGTTTCAAATTCAATGTGACATTGTGTTTGTCGAGAGGCAGCCGTTTAACTATTTAAGGGGAACAGTTTCCTGGGCTCTTCACTGGCCTGCTGGCTATGTAGGCGATTCTCATGCATTTTGGTGACAGCAATCTCCCAGCCCCAGCTGTAGGAAATAGCCGTGGAGAGAAGCTGGTGTCTGCAGGAACTGTCCCAGTCATATAACACAGCCCCACAACATGTGAGTTTGGCTCTGCTATCCCAGAAAGCAGGAGCTCTCTGGCTCCACTCATTCCTCCCTCCTCAGGCACAGCATCCCAGAGCTTTAGAAGGACATTTGTTCCCATGTGAACACACAGGCTAACCTCAGCCTGCTGCCCCTTTCTCCTCAACATTCTTTGCTCCTGCTTCGTATTACATGGAAAGGCAGTGAAACACCTCAGCTCACAGTTCCAGGCTAAAAAGAGTGGAGCAGAGGCTTCCCACAGCCCATTAGGGAAATAAATGTCTTGATGGAAGCCAAGGCTAATATTAAATTTTCTGGAAGGAAGCACAAGGGTCTTACAATAAGAAATGTCCCTGAAAGTGTTTCCCCAGCAGGGTGCCATGGCCTATTTCTAGCACTAATGTTTTGCCTCAGCCCCACAGCCCCTCCAAGCATTTTCTCTGGGCATTTCTGATTCCCCTCCTGTCACAGCAGCCAGCTGAAGATGCCACACAGCTGCTCCTTGCCTCCATCCATCATCCTTCCTCCTGGTAGCAGGTAATTATTCCCAGCTGTTCATTACACAAGACCATCACACCTGACCCATATTGTTTGCCTTTCATTTGCACCTCAGGTACAGAAAAGAAATACACAAAGGAAAGCCTCAGAGAGGAATAGATTATATGCCAGTGCTAAAGAAAGGGGTATCCTGCTCTCTCCAAAGCTGCTTTTGTGGTTCATTTCCTTGGGTTGCTGCTCACTTGTGCACCAGATCACATTTAAGGGGCAACAATGAGTCAAAGGTGAAGGTGCAAGTCTCCTGGAGCATTCATAGGTGTACTCAGGATTGGGTCATTCCAGTTTCCCTGCCTGCTCATCCTGCTTCCCTGCATGCTGTGAGCAGTCCTCAGGCTCAGGAGAGTGGGAAGCTCTGTGAAGCACTGCAAAGGATGCAGTCCCCGTCCTCACAACAGTGCTGGAGAAAAGTCATGGATGCTGAAATTTACTGAAGTTTCTTTCACTCTCGTTCTACTCCCTATTAGAAAGAAGGGAGAGCTCAGCTTGGGAGAGGCCAGCAACGTTGCACCTGAAAAGCCAGACTGCAAGAGTTACGTTCTCTGAGGGTCATAGCTGTGTACTGGCATTTCAAACCTCCTTCCCACACGAAAAAAAGAAGGCTGAAAATGAACCACGTATCCAAATGTGCACACACAATTTCTATAGCCAGAACTGTTCACCTTGGCTACCAACCAACAACGAAGATAACAACTAAGTTATTTGACTCATATCACTATCACAGCTGATACTATCCTTCCAGTTTTGTGCAAAGTGCTAATTCTAGCTCCCTATGGATAGATGACTGAAATGGAAAGCTGAGCATCTTACTCTCCTAAAACAAGGCAAATAAGGGGTCTTAGAAATCAAAGGTCTCTCAGTTAAAAATGACAGGGCTGAGCATGACAGAGGGAGATGGAGAGAAGCTGATCCAGGTGGAGAAGGTGAAAGGCCCCTCATCAGTGTGCCACAGTGCACAGCCCATAGGAGAGGTGGAGAAGGGGGTTTTTGAGCTAGGGGGCAAGTGATGGAGAATGGGGGTTTTGAATAAAGAGGCAGACTTCTAGTGTTTGACTTCTAATGAGTTCAGAGTAACGCAACCTTGTACGTGGGAGGTACCACCTAACTTCAAAGGCAACTGAGCTCTCTATCAGCCTTTTCTCCTCTGTGGAATAACTTTAACTTCTAGCGTTGGTCATTGTGTCATATTTAGCTGATGCAGAAAAAGCACACCAATTTTGGTCACTGAACAAGAGAAAGCAAAAAAGTCCTCTAGTAAATAAAATGCACGTCCAAAAAGTTTTCTTTAACTTAAAGACTGGGTGATTTTGGGCTTGGAGCTACACCAGCCCTCAAGACTTCTGCCAAGGAAGACTGCTCTGCCCCTTTTAATCAACACTGACACTCCAGACTTCCTCTGGGCTGTAAAGCCAGGCTCTCCACACTCCCAGCTGGGGGGCAGGGGAAAAGATGAACATTGGCAAAGAGCAGCAGGGTGAAGGTCGTGGCACCTCCCAATTAGCCTGTCAGCTCCCTTCAGAAAGTTACACATCCTTGTTCAGATGTGGCTGGAGACCCAAGGGGACAGGAAGGTTTTACATTTCACTACTGAGACTCCCAGAGGATTTGCCAAGTACTTACCAAGTTATTTAGAAGGGAAACAAGAACTCATCTGGGCTTCTCCTTTGTTTGAGTCCTGCTCTGTGTTCAGGCACCTGAGCTGGCAGCTGCATCTCTTTCTAATGACACGAGAGAGAAGGGGACATTCATGCTGTCATCCCTGCTGGCATATCCTGTTTCTGTAAGCTCACATCTTGTAACTAGCCTAAGCTAGTCAGTGCTGTGTTTATCAAGGAGAAGAAAAACATCTGAACTTTGGCACCAAACCCCTCTGGAAACTGGCCATTGCCTAGGACATAACCAAGCCCTTCAGCTCGGCTTTCATTCCAGCAAGATTTCCCAGGAGAAAATGCCCAGAGGTCTAACAGCAAGGAGTTTTCTTAGGATTTACAGTGTCACAGACCTGGTTTCTACAGCAGTAAAACACAGACACACCACCAATCCCACTCAAAAGCCATTCACAGACCCACATGACCTCTGCTGGGAGCACACATCTTGTCATCAGCCTCCCCGCAAGCAAGGTAGGAGGGTTGATATCCCTGAGGACGGGCTGGATGCCAGTGGCAGTGAGCAGGCTCTCCCAGGCATCCCTTGCCATGTGGCAGCAGGCAGCACAAAGAGCAGAGGGGGCCCAGAGTCCCAGCCCAAGCATGGTGCCAATGATGCCAAAGAGAGATACCCTGCCCCAAGGACACTCTGTAGGGTCACTCCTCACAAGGGAAAATTTGGGATCAGACCAGCAACTGAGTCTGACCCTGCTTCCCTATATGGATTTGCAAGGTTACACCCTCTAGCCCCTGAGCATTATTTAATCTCCAAGATGCACTGGCCAGCTCCGGGTCCCAATGATGGCAACAGCCTCTTTTAGAGCTCCAGCCTCCACAAAATAATAGAGTGGGCCAAGCACCTCACAGTGGATGGATGCACTGCTCATTTTGCCACTCTAATCTCTTCCCACCATACCTAGGAATGGTTATGGAGATAAAAGAGAGGCTGGAAACTGTTATTGTATCAAAGCAGATCTGCGGTATCCAGAGTTTTGTGTGGTTCTATCATATTCTCCTCTGCTGGCTCCCTATTTTTAAAATCTGAGCTACAAAAAATAAATTACTCTCGACCTGAGTGTGAAAAAGAATTTTCTTTTATACTGGAATCTTAGCTTTATCTGATAATGAGACCCAAGTAATTTCCTTGAGTTCCAGCTGCAGCAAGTAATGAAACAGTGAAATCTTTCTTCGCTGATTAACAGTATTAGGCTTCCAGAGAACTGAAGCAATTCTCCAGTCTCAGGGAACATGAGAAATTTGCAGGTAATCCTAACCTCATCCGTGTCCCCTCTGCCTCCCCAGCTTCTGTCGCACTCAATATGTTAGACTGGCAGCAATGCAGCAAAACATAACTTCCCAAATCATTAAACTGATTTAAACCTCTTGGGGAAAAAAAGTTTATGGGATTTGTCTTGTTGTTTTCTGGGGTTTCAGATCCCTAAGGGACACATTTCAAGACTTTTTCATAACTGGGAAAGGAGGCCTGCTTGGTCTCCCTTGGTATTTCTAGCTGTATCATCTCAGCTAAAGTACATGGAGACTCAAGGAAAGACTTTCTATTAACTTTAGTGGGCTCTCAAGCAGTGGCTTATGTCAAACACCAAACATTGTTTTAATCCAGAAAGAAGCATATCTCTCTATAAACATATGTCTGCATTCCAGCTGTGCTGTGAATCCACATCTTAAATATATAAATTACAAATTGATTATTATATAATTAAAAATTATCTACATTTTATGATATAAATTCCACATCTTCTCGTACAGGTTTTCTGATACATAAGTACATATGCCAAGCCTCAGCACTTGTACTTCACAGTGATCATCAGCCAATCTCCAGTTTTCTTTCTGCAGCCAGGAGACCATAGGCAGTCACAGGCAAAAGCAGTCACATTTTGGGAAAAAGTAAAAGTGTTGTAACAGAGACCAATTATGACAATAACCCATAGCTGTGTAACAGAAAGAATAATCTAGAGTCTTTTTAGAGAAGCTTTTTGGAAAACAGCTAGCCATTTTGGTGCCAAATGGGATATAAGCATCTGGTTTCCAAAGGACACAATATCTGTTCACTGGCAATAAGACACCTCTGCACATTTCACAGGTTAGCCATTAAAATAAAAATAAATTAAAAAAAAAAAAAATTTAAAAAAATCAACCACTAGGCTGCAGCTCGTTCTTTTTCAAAGTTGAGAAAATGATGTGTGATGATGAAGCTGCAGATAAAGCTTCCAGAAGGTTTGTCCTTATTTCCACATGCTGTATCCTCCATGCTGATGCTTGCAGACCTGCTGCTCCTGGTGCCTGCACAGTGTACGGTAACTGAGTGTGACATTAATGCTCAACTCGGTGGCAACCACATGCCTGCCTACAACTGAAGTCAGTTGCACACACTCATGTATAAGCCTACTATTTGGGTATTAATTGAATAAGCTTTCAGAAATAGTTTAAGCAAATTAGTTCCTGACACATTGCACATCTTGAGCTTTCCATTTGTGGCCTTTCATTCATAAGCGATCATCCACAGAGTGAAAAGAAGCACACTTCACTCTAATTAGGGAGGAGCTAATTATCCTCCATCAATTAGATCCTACAACACTTATCTGTAAACAGTTGCTGGAAAGGTACATAACAGATTAGTGACTGAAGACCTAATTAATAAGGAATAATGAGCTCCTTCCTGCAGGAGATAGAGGAAATGTGCTCTCACTCCTTGAAAATGCCTAGTGATAAGAGCCATAAAACAGACCATAAATGTGGCAGGAGTCATTTTGTACATAAGAGTTTTCTAATTTTTACATCCGATGCGCAGCCTCCGCTTTCCTGACCTTGCTGTGCAGCCATGCCACACCACTCTGCCTGCCACTAAAGGGGTCATGCACATAAAGTGAAGGAAATGTTGGATTTCCCAGCTCTTATGCCTCATCTGCTTTTTGTACTTCTTTTCATTAAATTAAATATTTGTATTTTCCTCTGCCTGTTTATAGAAAGGCAGCAGCTTAGATTTTTTTTCCTAACTGGCTTCACATGTGATTTTTTTCCACTTACACCCCAGCAGTTTCATGCTGCTCTGTTGCAGTCACTGTCAGTTGTGAGTCTGTATTTCTACCTATCACATAAGTCCCTTTGACTTCTAAGTCCTGGCTCCTGGTGCCAAGGTTGGATGCTGCTCTCGTGCTCAGTTTCCTATTTCTTTCACATCAGGATAGCTTACCATTCTGCTTTTGTTAACAGCAGTTTCAGTAACTGACAGTTCATTTACCTTTAGGATTATCTTCCCAGAAGACACACATTTACCTGTTTCCCAGGCTTGTTGACATCTGCTTTTTGAAGTTCACTACTCTTTTTCTGCTTCTTTCACTCCTTTCTTTCCCCAGAACAGTGATTCTGTTGTTTCATGGTTGCTTTCACTCAAATTTCTTTCTAACTCTGGTTTATCTCCATCCATTCATCCCTTACAGAGTCAAATTTTAAAATAGACACTGCTCTGATATTTTCAATATTATAAAGTGTGAAGTTGGATCAACAGGGAAGCTGAAAATGATGCTCCAGTTTTTAAGCACCAAGGTGTCTCACCAAGATGTTTCTTCTACCCTCCATCCAGTGGAAGAAACACACCAGGTTACAGTAAAACCAAATAAACCTGGATTCCTTTAAGAGTTCTTAAATTTACCAGTATTCAGTTTAAAAATATCAGGAAATACATATTCTGCAGATAAATTAATTATATCAGTCAATGAAAAATTCTGTGAGTGTCCTATGAAAATTTTTCTAACACACACCAAACGAAAGTCTAACTCTGAAGCCTTTGAAAAGATAGGGAAATATATTATTCCTGAGGAATCACTGATTGAGGTTACATAGAAATAAAATGAAAAGGGGAAAAACTTTGAAAAGCAAAAACAAAAAAATAAATTAAAAAAGAAACTACTCAAAAGAACTCAAAAAAACGCAGAAAATATCCTCTTAGTAGCTGCCCTCTCCTGTTAAAGAATCTCTACTAGTGGTTATAATAGTGCAGATGGACAAATATTTCTAAGATGGACCTGGTCCCACGCTGCTCCAGACTTCAGACCAAGAAGATTTTGTAAGGGATGAGGCAACAGAAAGCCCAGGTGTGATCTGGCTGGGAGGGAAGCAGCAGCTCTTCAGCCTGTTCCTCCAGCATATACAGGCTTTACACACTTCAGCATTTTCCTAGAGTGTGTGTTAGCCTGCACACCCAGGAACAGGCAGAACAGAGGCATGGACAGTGATTTAATGCACACGAAAGCCAGATATACTGAAGCTTCTGAGTTTTGAGGAATGAACACATGACAGAGCACAGATAGTATTCTGGAAAACAGAAACTGGTCAGAAAAGACCGATGTTAGAAAGCTGCAGAGGAAATGGAACAAAAATTTCCTGCTCCTGTACATAGCAATTAGTTTCCTCTGCTCAGGATGATGAGTAAGGCCTCAGCTGGAATATGGGCTGCAGTTCTGTGCATCACACTGTGAGGAAATAAGGACTAATAGTAAAATGTTTCTGTGTCTCCCTAAATAATCAGGTCTTGAAGGGATTACTTTATGAGAAAAAATTAGTTTTAACAATGCCAATTTATTCAGAGGAGAGAGAACTGAGAGAAGTGGGATGGGTTTAAGAATTAAGTGTTTTATACAAGGAAGCCTGTTTTATATACTGAAGACAAGAAACAGATGTCCCGCAGTACCACACTAGGGAGGGGTAAAATCAGGTAAAACAACAGGAATGGGATTAGTCTGACTAAACACAGCCATTTCTGCTGTAGCCATCTTGAGCTGAAGAAATCAACATCAGTGAAGGCTGTGGTGGGACTCTTTTTGTCCTCAGTAGGTGACTACAGTCAAGTTCAGCTATGTTGAACATAGAGACTAAATGTCCATTGAGCATCACGGCAGCCAAGAGTGCTGGGTGAGAATACAGAGAGCAAGGGAAGTCTGGTTTCATGGAGGAGATTTCATTCCAGCCAGAGATCAGAACTGTGACAATGTCCACTGCAACAGATACAGAGCAGCTGGAACTTCTCAAGACTCTCACTCAATTGGGCATCAGTTAAAAGTAGAATTTACATTCAAAATACTTTTTAACCAAAAAAGTGCCCATGTGTGCCAAGATGTACTTGAAGGCAGCATTTAACAAGCATCTTACAAATAAATTGATATAAGTAAATGTAATTCACTGTGAATATTTATATATTTAATAATAATACGCAATACTTAGTTAAAATATGAAAAAGTAAAATAAGGTGTCAATGAATATGTTTGAGAGGGCTGTTACTAACTCGGCAAAACAGGGAGTCTTGGAATACAGACATTTAATCAACCAAGTGCCTGCTTGGGTAGATCCTGCAGACATTGAATCAAACTCTAAGAAAGCTATTCTGAGTAGGGCACAGATAAACCTAAATAAACCAATACAACAAGCCTCTGGTAAATTTGGGCCAAATGCCTGTTGCAGATTAAATCCACAACACTCAGGGCTACCTCTGTGTTTTCCAGGTCTCACAAGGCACAACTGAATAGCACCAAGGCTGAAAGAAGAATTTTTGCCCTGGACCCAGAGCTGGCACTTCCACTCACTCAGCTGCTGTACCAAAGCCACCAGAGCTGCTGAAGAGCCAGGACCATGGTGCTCAGCACTCTGGCCACCTACAGCAGTGTCCCAGATGCTTCCGCAAGCATACACTGCTTGAAGGAGGTTCAAGAAATGCATGATCACTGACTCTATGGGTTACCTAGACAAGTGCTAAATTCTGAAACATTTTTAGTCCACGTGAGGTTACAATCTTGTCAAAAAATTGTTAGGCTTGTCAAAAAATTTCCCTGTGCAAGGCCAGCTCCTTTTTCAATTACCCAGATCTGTCTGACAGAGCCCAGAACTGCAGCTCCTTTGGGACAGACAGGGACCTGAGACAACGCTGATGAGATGAGTAGGACTGATTAGGATTACCGTGGCAGGAATTTGTCCCTCGTTACCTACCACAGGAACTACTAGACAAATGTGATGGCAAATCACTATTACTTTCCACCTCAAGGACACTGGAAGCAAAGGCCAAAATCATTCTCATTTGTATGAAAGCAAGCATGCCTTCAGATGCAGAAAACATCAGTGAAGAGGTTTTCATTAAACATTATTGTTCAGATAGAAGCACTGATTTTTTAAAAACATCTGCAAGGCATCATGACCCAGTGAAAAGATGAAAGACAGTTTCTTGCCACGAAATTAAACAGAAAAGGGAATCTGTGTGGTTGCAGTGATACTCTAGCTGCTCTTCTAAGCCCAGGAATGCTCCAGCTGGGAATGAATAGATTGCAATGTTAAAAACCAAGGTGATCACATCTGTTTTATTTCTGCATGTATCCACCACTAGAGGCCCTTGCATATCTCCTCCTCTGGGGAAGGCTGCCCTCAGTTAAACCCCTGTGGCTGAGCACAACAAAAAAACTACATACTTTTAAATCAAACTCTCTGCTTGAGGAGTTCCAGCCCAAATGACTGATAAGAGATGATGGCTGAAACTTTAAGCCTGTGATTTTTCCTGCCTTAGCATCCAACACTCAGCCTGGGGGCTTTAGGTTTGATACATAAACTTCAGCAATCTCACTTAGGTTTCTTGTCCAACTAATATCCTCTGGCATCCTTTCAAGACAAAGCAGGCCAATTTTTTTTAATCTATCTATTTAATTCAAACAATATCAGAGGATTATAGTTTACCTGTGTGCTTACACATGTTTATCCAAACTCCAAAAGACACACACAGTTTTCTGCCTGCCATGCAAGTAAAGCAAAGCACTTTCTCAGATGTTTTTCATTAGTTTTACAATGAGTTTTGAGGTCCCAATTTTGGCCCTCTGATGCAGCTGGCTGTGAAGTTGATCTGAATGTTGCCCATGTGCATGGTTCCTAGCATGAGGAAAGACTGTGAATGGGACTTTGTATATAATATAATAATTCTCTTTTTCCTCTGCCTCAAATGTTACTTCATTGGAGTCAGCTTCTGATTTGGTTCATTGAAGCCAGCTGGTCATTTCTGCATCCTCAGATATAGTGGGGGAAAGAGGATAGAGGGCAAGAACTCAAGTGTGACCACTGCTAGATTCTGCTCCCCTATCCTAGCAAAAGGTAAAAAAGTAGCACAGAACAGCTCTGGAAATGTAAGGCACCTGAATCCTTTGCAAGGAAGATATTGAAAACATTAGGATTTGATATCACCAACATAAGAGCCTTATGAATTACCATCTAATAAGTTCAGATTATATACTGCTGCTCTTGCTATGCCCTGAGCCAAATTACTCACAGCTTTGTTACACCATTACTTTGGGAAAGACATTGCATCTTGATTTGGCAACTTAAAATGATGGAGATTTCACCACACAGCCCAGGAAAACTGTTCCAAGAGTAACAATCCAAGTTACAAACTGGGTCTGGTTTCTAGTCTGGACATGTACCATGTGTGTTGGATAAGGCTCCATGAGAATCTTTTCCATTCATAGCTTGCCATTATTAAACTTTTTTGGTACTACATGCCCAAGGTTTGGTATTTGTGGGCTAAATTCCTCCAGAGGGTCTCAGTGGGACAAGACAAAGTGCAAAATCCTTCCTGGATAGTGACTCTTAGTCATCAAGTGTGACCAGTGACATCTCCACTGCTGCAGAGGATACATCTATCCTGTAGCACCCAAAGTTCTACCATAGTTCAGAATTAAAGCCCAGATGAGGTGTGGCCAGATGTTTCACCAAGCTGGCCTCCTGAAGGGAGCAGCAAAGGAGGGATGCAGTGGCCGTCAGGAGCTGGCTGTGCCCAGCAGCAACTCTGTCATCCCCATACTGCAGCCTCCTCAGCCACAAGCCCAAAAGCTTACAGGTACATCTCTCCTGCTTCTTACTGGGGACAAGCTGGAGCAAAACAAGGGCTCATCAAACCTTATTAGTTATGCAGTGCCATGGAACATGCCCAGGAAGGGAAAGTTTGGCCTGTCTGCATGTGGCAGGTGTGGAAATGGCATGCATCTCACCCTATGAAAGTCACTGTTCTGCTTTTCATGTACCTTTCACCACCTTAGTCTCAACTGCACTCCTCCAGGAGTCTTTTGACTTTACCTCTGTCCAATTTTGTACCTCCCCAGTGATCAAAAGGTATAACAAACCTATTGTGGCAAAGATAGATTCACCTTCAGAGCAGGGAAGTACTTCACCACCATCCCCTCATGAAGCTGTCACCAGCAGCCCCAACTCACCTCTCACCTCCCCACCTGACTGCACTGTCATCTCCTCTGAGTCACACACACATCACCTTCCTGTGTCCAAACAAACCTCCAGACGCCAATGAAGGGGACTATCATCTCTAATTCCTTTGTAACAGTCTTTAAAACATTATAGATGGATAAACAGTCACCACATTTTTAAGGCCATTACACATTTGTTCTCCTTCTAACAAGCGATCATTAACCTTGTTTTAAAAATACACAGGTTGGAGAGCAGTAGTTTGAGTGTTATGTTCCTGTTTGGCTACATGCACTGCCCTTGGTGCCAGCAGTTTACATCTTATCAAGGATTTAAGCTCTTCTGGGATGACAGCAAGGTTTTTTCTGATGGCTGAAAGCAAGGGTCACTCCAAGTAATTACTATGGCTGCCCCCAAAGACACCAGCAGCAGCAATGATTTATCACCATTGGCACCAGGACTCCCTGAGATGCCAGGGAACAAAAAGGACTGAAGGAATGATAATGAGACACCTGCAGTATTTCTAGGCATCCTGCTTTCAGCAGCTGAAGACCTCTTAGTGGGTCTCCCTGCAAAGCTTCAGGCTAGGAGGAAGGCACAGAAAAAGGGGGTATAAGGAAAAGTTATTGTGTAATATATGTCATAGATCACAGATCTTGCAAGATGCTGTTTGGAGGTAGAGAGAAGAAGCCTGCTAGGTGATAACAGCATGCAAAGGTGGCTCTTGTCAAGGGTTTTCAGAGACACAGGAGAAAGGTTTGAGTACCCATAACACATTATACTGGGATGAATGGGGCCACAGTGGCAGCACCCACAAAGAAGCTCCAGGAAGCTTTCTAAAAATGTTTCCAGGGTAAAAGTATTATCTTTGTCACATTTTTATTTTGAAGCAGTAAAAGGACTCACAAGTTCCATAGCAAAATCTCAGCATAACCAGAATTTATAGAAGCTTCTTTAATTTCTGTAGAAAACACAGATTTTAACCTGTAAACTCAAGAAAGTCCAGTTAGAAGTTAAGATTAATTGCAATCTCATTCATTTTCTAGAGCTAGGAGGGTCAAGATTTATGTGACCCCAATAAACCATTTAAACAATCCGTTAATGGCCTATTTGTCTGCTTTTCTAGGTCTGCCTTACACTTCTCCATGGGAAAAAATATTATGGGTTGTGGTCCACCATTGTTAGGGGAGCCTGAAGGATTTGGAAGTACAAAAATAAACAAAAATAAATAAATTTGCCCCTTTTTTTATTGATACCAGATTCATGAGCAAGGTTTATCTCAGGGTTTATCCTTGCCCTGTCAGGGGCATCACCAGGGCACTGTTACAAGGAATGAGCACAGCCAAGTAAAGCCAGCCTGCTCCAACAGGGAGCCACAATGCTATGGAGGAAAAAACCCAGCTTCAATTTTGTCTCAAATCTGGGAAAAAACCGTATTCTCTTATTCAATAAAAAAATAGGTTTCATGACTAATAACCCACCAAAACCCGTCTTGGCGTGCTGGAGTTTCCCCACGGTTGTTTTGCGGGAGATGCAGAATCCAGACCCCATGGTGTTTCAGGATTGTTTCCCTGCCTCTTGTCTTCGCCAGTTCAGCGGCTCCGCTCGCAGCCCAGCACTAGAACAAGCACTTTTGGACATTTTTAGGTACCCAAGAACGTCACTAGATGGCAGCAAGAAACTGCACTTGGCAGCCCGAAGGGCATCTGCCCACCTGCGTGTCCCCAGCTTCCCCTCGCCTGGGGGCAGGGGCAGCTTCTGCGGCCTGGGAACTCACTCTGCCCGGGAGTGTTAATGCCTTTTACCCGGGACACCCGTCCCTCGGGATACAGCTTGCTGCCCATCGCAGTCCAGCAGCTTTACAAAACCAACAGCATCCCTAACACACAAGATCACATAGATAGACCTCAAGTTCCACAAAGCAGGAGAGTGTTACCTTTCCAAGGAGCTGGAGGGATGTTCCCATTTCTAAATTCTCTTTATGCCCTTTTTATAAGGCCTGCCTCATATCACTTCTTGCTTTCCCACCAATGAATGTTGTACATCCAGGTGGCAGAGAGGGATCTGCTGGAAAAGCCCTCAGCCAGCTGCATCTCCAGTCCATCCCAAATCAGGACTTCCAGCAGGAAACACCTCCTTAAGAGCATCTTTCCTCCACTGGCCCCTGGTTTCTTTAGTAGATGCTTTCTCAAGCTGTGCTTACAACAGCAGGGGTCATGCACATTTGGTGTCAGCAGAGTGCTCTGAGCTGTGCTGTCTGAAAACCTTCCTCAGTTACCAGGTATCTGCCCTTGGCTTTCCATACTCCCCACTATCTCTGTCTCTTCCCCTCTGACGGAGCTGTTTCCTCCTAATGATAATTTGGAGCAGCTTTTCAGGGTGTTCCCATACACACTCAATTCTCCTTCAGCTCTAAGGCTTCTGTTTCTTTCACCAACCTCTCTTTTGCTTTATTTTCTATTAGAGCCAGCTTTTTATATAACTGTACTGATCTGCATGACAGAATTGTCTCTGGCTGCCCCAGGTTACCCCTCTGTCCTGACATACCTACAGAGATACCCTCCTCACCTGCCTGATGGGGTGGAAGGCCAGAGAAGAGAAAATAACTGGAATAACACATTGGATTTGCTTTGTTTTATTTTCAATATTCACTTAGAGGCCCTGGACAATTTCGGTCACCCACCTGACCATGCATTGTGCATTTCCCCACACCACATCCCATGACAGTTCTTCTCAGGGGACAGAAGGGTTAGTCACATATCCTGCTTTTGTCAACACATTGGTGCCTCCTATCCAGGAATAGAAAGAGCAACATAGAATAGGATCTTTAAAATGTATGACAACAGGTTCAAACTCTTCTGTGGTACAAGAACTAGGAGCAACGAGGTTGCTCACAGCCTTGCTTTCCCCAGCTTTACTTCCCACACAGAGGCACCCAGCTGTGCAGCTTCTTGAACCATCCATCCCTTGTGAGCCTCTGAAAGCAATGACAACCAGTAGCCACCTTGAGACATTACTTTAAGGGTTTCCAGTGCTGCTCAAGAGAAGCTGAGGAGGTCATACTGGGATACAATATCTGTTACACTCCATTTTTAAGTTTATTCTTTAGGTGAAGATGACAGGATGGAATTGAGGTGACTCCTTTGTCTACAGCAGCACAGTGCTTATGTTCATGCCACGCAATATAAAACACACATTACCTGTATTTACTTCTGCAAGCTGCCTGACTCTTCCTGGGGGACCCCAAACCTGCCAGCACCAGCCTTGAACCCCTCCTGAATCAGACACAGAAGACAAAGAGAAATACACAAATTCCCCAGTCTCATACCCATAATAACCACCTTTCAACCCCTTACTGGCAGAAGGGGAGATCATGAGAACCTCTTACTAGAGGAAGGATGAGATCTGACAGACAGCCAAAGCTCCTGTTAAAATTCCCCTCTGACATCAGATGCATTTGGCATCATGTGCACATAATCCCCCTTCTCCATCCTCTCCTCTCCCCAACACCCAACCCCTGACACTTATTCCAGAGCAGCCCACAACTCTAGGAACCCGTATCCCATCTCTCCTCTGCAGCCTGCTCTGCCACAGGCACCTGGTGCAGGAGCCAGGACCTGCCTCAGCAACCTTCTGCAGCCAAGACACACCTGGGGAGGTGTGTCCTGTGAGCTGGGAGGTGCAGCATCCTCCAGCCATAGCCCCAGTCCCATGGCAGGGGGTGAGCATGTGAGAGCTGCCAGTGTTGACAGCAACCTGAGTCAGAAGTCATTTTGGCAGATCCGTGCTTTGTACCTTCAAGTTGCACAAACATGGCCAGCTAAACTGACTTCCTTCTTCGCTAACACTGCCCAGGTTCCTTCCTTCACTGCACTGGATTTCTAAAGACCAGGGGGAAAATATAGCAAAGTGAAAACAGAGAGTTCTTTCATGCATTCTATATGTGTTTCTCCTTCCCTGTTAAGGCTGCTTTCCTCCTCTATGCTAAAGCTGCTCCTTCAAAACACACACTCTGACCTTTGATGTCTCACCCAGACCGAGTTAGTCTGCTGCTGTACTCCTCACTCTGGCAGTGATTCTGTTCAGAGAGCCCCATTCCACTCACAGGCTGTAATTTCATCCTCTCTCTCTTTTTCACAGCATTTAATCCAACCTGCTGCAGCACTACCCCTCTAATATTTGCTAGCAGCAGCCAATCTTCAGCCTCACCAGCTTCCTATCCAGCCCCATAGCAGTCCCAGGGAAACCTCACAGGCAGCAGAAGGGAATCCTTGGCATTTCCAGACCCTTCAGAGCCCATGCCAAGAACAAAATAAAGACTTAGTCAGGAAAAGTATAACTGCGTTTTCTGGTGCCCACTCAGAGATAAAAGATACTAATTTTCTAAAAGGCAAAGTACTGGCTGTCATCATCAGCTGTGTTTACCACCTGTTGGAATGTCACTCCCTGGCCCTTGCCACAGTGGCTGCTTCTGCAGTTCCAGAGCACTCATGCAGCTTTGGCTCCAAAATGATACTCGGCTGAAACCTCTGGATTAGTCCTCTGCTTTGTCCTGTGAGGAGAGCAGCTGCCTGGCACAGGGGCAAGTACAATGACTTCCCTTAACCCAACCCCTTACCTTTGCCTTAGGTCACACCTACAGAAAGGGGAAGAGCAACAAAGAAAAGTCCCTAGAAAGCCCTTCAGTACACAGAAGAAAGACAGGTTGTTTCCAGACTTATAAAGGCTCTGTTCCTGCAAGTAATAGTGAATAGTGCAAATAATTTTCCATACAGAGAAGTGTCAAAGCATTTCAGAGACATCCTTTAACTTCCATGGAAAACAACTCTGTTTTGCTCCCACATCACAGCAGAAGTGCACAGCAATCCATGGTAAAACCCTTATCCCAGATAATGGGAAGTTGCATCGCCCCAGCAACACAAACCATGTTTGGATGTGTCAGATGTTATGGCATTTGGAGAACATAACCTACTTCCTCTGGCTGAATTTTCTCTTATTTCCAGAGAAAGAGCCACTGCAGCACAGCAGCCAGGCAGGGGGAAAGTGCAAGTGCAGAGCTTGCACTCAACTGTGCTGCAAATCAGTATTCAACCTTCCCATGCTGCAAAGGGGAAATTGCTCTGTATGGATCCATGTAGGGCCAAACCTCACTAGTTTATTCCATTTCTACTCCCACCCTTGCTAGAGGGGAAAGAAGAGAGATGGACACTATCTGGCAGCTTGCATGGTCCCATCCCCTCCTGCCCCTCTCTTCCCAGATTTGGGGAGTTGGCACTTGCTCAATCAGAAGCCATGAGGTGCACCATTCTTCAGTCAGCAAGCCCACACATGATTAAATTTCCTCTGCAACCCCTCCAAGACCCTTGTTCTCACTGTTGAGAACCCCCAGACTTGGCCCAGCTGTGGCAGAGTGCATAACCATGGTGGATCCACACCTCTGAGAAAAAGGGTATCCTACTTTCTGGAGCAGGAATGTGGCTCTGCCCAGTGTCTTTGCTTCACCCACCCTTGAGGGGTGAAGCCTTCCTTCCATACAAGGAAGATCTTCAGGATAAGTGGGGGAGGAGAACAGGGAGGAACAAGGACAAATACAGCCTCCCCTTATTGCTCAAGGACATTAAAGTCAGGTGCCTACAAGAGTTATGCTGCAGAGCCCTATCTGCAGGGCCAAGTCAAGGAAGATGCACCCACCTGAAGCACCAATACAGACTTGAAAAATTCCCCTGAAGTGTTGGAGAAGATAATTAGGCACTGGTATCTAAGATGTAAGCTCAGGGCTCTGTCCCACCTCAGTGCTAGATCCACTAGGCAAAAGGCATGACCTCGTATGACATCCCATGACAGACAGCAGGGTAGAAGGGTCCCCACATGCCTCCCCTCTGTGGGTAGCTGGACGTCTCTTATGCACTGTGGAGCCAACACCAGCTCAGCAACACATGTAGGTCTCCATGGGGTAATTCATGCTGTGGTGTCCATCCATGTGCCAGTCCCTGAGCTACCACTTTGAGAAACCCAACTTCCAGACCCTCGACATCCACCTCCAACATCCAGAATCATTTCTGATTCCTCCAGGAGCATAATTCTGACAGTGCGCCCACATCAACTCTTTCCCAGCAGAGACTGGGCAACATCAAAGGAAAAACAGCTAAATCACTCCATGAAATCAACTGGCAAGAATCCCACATTGTTTTTTTACCTTTGAGTCAGACAATTATTGTAACCTGCTTTGTGTTTCCTGGCCCCTGTTTTGCCTGTTCACCCATGTAATCCCTCACTTACAAGTTGTTTCCCTGCCATGACACAGGCAGGAGATTCAGAGCAAGGAGCACAGCCAGCAATTGATGCCTCTCCGCAGCTTTCCTGGCAGCTCCGTTGCTTCCTGGGAACGAAGATGATGTAGCACAACCTGCAATAACATTTCAGTGGTGGCTATGATGGACAAGAAAAACTTTAAAAGTGCAAGACAAATCTCTGACACTAATCATTGTTTCCCTCTTGCTCTCCTTCTCCCTTCCCACACTCACTTTCTCCCCTGCACAAAGTCACTGGTGAGCAGTCGCTGTTCCTGTGCTGCTGCTGCTCCTCTCTCACACATCACCCGCCCTGTGTTCCTCAGGGATGCAAGGAGAGTGGTAAGCTGTGTTTTACCCCATGGCATTTGACTCTCAGTATTACCAGCATAGCCCAGAGATGCACCGAATGGAGCCCATGGATTCACTGTGGGTACCACAACAGCAAATTGCAGAATCCTCCATTTGAGGCAATATTTGCTTTTTCTCTTTCCTCTCTTTTCCCCACATTGGACCTGCATATCTTTCCCCCACTGCTTTCCCAAAGATGTAAGTGAAACACAAATGATACAGAATGAAACAGTGCAAATGATTTCTAGTTAAACCCTATTTAAAAATAAATGGCATCTTTGCTTTTAGTACATTAGCATCCATTTTTTAAAACAAATCTTGGGGAGGAAGCTATTATACTTTGCTTGATGCAGTCCACAGAGTATAAAGCAGTCTCCTCTTCCTCTGTCCTGCCAGGCCACTGGAATGCTGCAGCCCAGCAGGCCGACATCAGTGCCAGATTTACAGGAAGCTTTGGATGTGCAAAATCCCGTAACATGAGGCAGAGGGCACATCGTCAGCCAAAATCACTGTCATTTCAAAGAATGAGCCAGGGCTAAGGGGGGCAAGGATGATAGTGATACATGATTTGCAAAGAGTAAAATAACTTTGCCTTCCCCCAGAAAATGCCTCCATCCTCCCACAGCAAAGCAATGTCCTGTGTAGCTCGAGTGCTTTATCACCCCTGGACTTCTGGCCTTAGACAACTGCCATGTATTTTAGTCTCACATGCACTACTGCATAATCACATTTGGGAAGAAACTGGCCACTTCAGGTGTTCCAAGATCACTGTGTGCATATAAATATAGAGTTAGCTAATGGCAATTATATAAAGTTATATGATAGTATAATGATAACATATGAGTAATGGGGCTTTAATTACACCTCCACTGCTGAGGTCAAAAGCAAATCTTGGTTGTCACTGGTGCTTATCCTTCCAGCGTGACCTCAGTTTAATGACAGTTTCAGATGTGGACTGACACCAAACCCTGGGTCTGAGAGAGATTTGCCTTCCCAGAGGAGGGGAAGCAGGATCACTGAGTACCTTGCTGCTCCTGTACAGATTGACCTAGGGGAGAAGAGGTAAGCTGCAGACATACCTCCCTGCCAGGTTATGTGTGGTGGGGGCACACTTCCCTCCAGGCCACCTCCCAGCCCATGCCAGAGAAGCCCCTGTAGATACTTAGAGCTGTAACACCCCCCATCCCAGCCTGCACAGGCTCCAGGGTCTGATGGAGTCACACAGGAGTGAAGGTGCTTACTGTTCACTTAGAAAAGCCATTAGTCTAGTTAAAATCAAGGAGAGACTTGATTTTTAACTAGAGGGCTGGGTCTCACCATGCCTCAGTGACACCCAAAATACACGGATGCAGGATCAGGAGACACGAGGTGCTTAGGAAAGGAAGGGGACACCACCCTCCATTCCTTTGGGTAGTGTCAGCAGCAGATGAGGCTGCTGGTGGGAGGCACGCAATCCCGCTAGTCTCCGTGCCCACTGCCATTCAGGATTTGTCTCCTGCAGAGTTGTCATCCGACAAAAGTTTACACACTGGCACAAACTATATTGGCAGCAGTGGGACACATATGCACGTGTAACACTAAGCACAACCACAAGCCCAGGCACCATCAAAACCCAAGCCACAGCTGGGAAGAGTGACCAAAATCCTTAGAGGGATTATGAACCACCAGAAGCTTAGAATTAGGGGCTTGCTTTTAATTAACAAAGAAGTACATGCTTGATTTTTGCTGAGTTACCCCGTGTTATTTACATACATGCGCTTTTCTTTGAATTCTTTTTATTGATCCCATATGCCTCAGTTCTGGCAGCTGAACCAAGTCATCTTACAAAAATTAACAAAAATAATGTAGTCTTACACAGTACTCCTATGATATGTTCTCCTACACAGGCAAATGCCTTTCCCTACTTTGAAAGTGTTTTTCTCTCTCTGCAGTCAGGTTTGGTTTTCTCTCTGTAATATTTGTTTCCAGAGGGATGTGGAAGGGCTCAGAGAAAGGGTCTTGCCACACCAGGAGCTGCCAGAAGTAAAAGTGAGCAGAGCCCTGGAAGGCAGAAGAGAGGGGCAGTCAGGTTTCCCCCTGGGTCCCCAAACCTGCCTCCTCTTTCAGGCTCTTGTGAAGCATCTTTCACACGCCTTGTTCTAGTCCTAAGCTAGGATTCAGGACACTGGACAAAAAGCTTTTACAACCATACCCATTCCCCTTGTGTTTCCTCTATAAACAGGTCTCACTTTCAGCACACAGATAGATTTACTGACTCATCTAAAATGGGATTAGGGCATTGTTGAAAGAAGTTAACTCTTACATAGAGAAGAGAGGTAAAAGGACCAAATTCATGACAAAACTCCCTTCATCTCGCCATGGTAGGACCCTGTCCAAGCTCCCTATAGGTGATGAACAGGTCCAAGCCAAGCTCTGTGCAGTGGCACAGCCCTGCAAAGGGGACACATTTACCACCTCTCACAGTGCTCAGGCAGAGAGATCCTCTGGAGTGACTGTACCAGGTGCCAATTCAAATAATCACATAACAGCAGGAACAGCTGTGCCACTTGTCTGGAGGGAACAGGCAGAGAGAAAACCCACAAACATCACAGTCTGCATGAGGGATGGAACATTATGTGAAATCACTCATCTTCATAAATTGAATTAGTAAGATGATCATATTTACCAGCTGAACTTTAACTAGGACACCTTTGGCTAACTAGTGAAGTATCTTTTCCTCCAAAAGCTACCTACAATACAGACTGTGCTTAAACACATATACCACCATGCCAAATGTTATACATTTGGTAGAAGAGAGAAGAGGAAAGTTTTCTTACAGCCAGCCCAAGCCTCTGTCTACCAGAGCTCTCCTGTGGCCAAGAGCCCTAGACTACATATTGAGATGATGTGAAAAAAACATAGCTCAGAGGTGGTAGAAATTAGTGTAGAACTCAGCCAACCCACCACTACCACAAGTATTCTCCTGGTTTCTGAGCCACCACAGTTGTATCAGGCCCTGCTGCACTTCCTTGCCCAGCCAAGAGGGACTCAGGTCTGGCTACAGCCCAAAACATCCTCATTACCACTTCGAAACCACTGTCCCTGAGGAGCCACAAACTGCTCCCTACTGAACCTTGTGATGACACAGCCTGGAGGCCCCAGGGCATGTCACATTTTAGTTGTTTGTAGTCATAGCCTAAGCAAATCTAGAAGTTTCCTTTCCATTATGATTTTAAAATGACACTACCTCACTTGGTGCCACTGCTAACATCAGCCAGCTTGGGTAGCAGACATGCCACAAGGCTTCTCCAGCTGAAAGATCATCAGAACACTGTCCCTTCCAGGCGACAGCTAAGCAGGCAAAATACAGGTCAGCAAAACTGAACACATTGTAGCACAAAACAGATTAATTCCCCTCTCCTGGCAGTGCTGAGGGCAGAACAACAGAGCTTAGTCAAGCTTCAGTATCCCAGGAAGTCAGATATCGATCCCTTGATCTTTCCCATTCCATATCTCACTGTCCACTCTGAATCCCAAGGAGACCAGAAGGAAAAACCTCCAAACAGGAGCAGGTACAGTAAAAAAAACGCTCAAAGCTTTCTCAAGAGACATTGAGCTGAGCAAGGCTCAAGGTCCTGAACTACCTCCTCCAGTATCCAGAGTGCTGCTTCTGGGCACTTTCACAGGTCACTCCCTGGAGTCCTCTTCCTAAGGGCCTGACCCATAGGCTCCCATCCCACAAAATGGTTAGGGTTGTAAGGGTCCTCAAGATCATCTAATTCCAACCCCTTGTCACAGGCAGGGACAAATTCCAGCAGACCAGGTTGCTCAAAATCTTATCCAGCACAGTCTTGAACACATCCAGGGATAGAGCACCCACAACTTCTCTGGGCAACCCAACCAAGCAACAGAATATTCAAACACACTCATGTGGGTCAATCCAACAGCTCCCAGAAGAGCTTCCCCAGCAGCTGTGGTGCCAGGAAGAAAAGGAGCTGCTGGAAGTAACAGCAGACTCTTACCTCTCACAACTGAGAACCACACACACTACCACAGGCACCTGTACCCACCTGGGCTTAAATACAAATTTTTCAGCCAAGACCCAGGAAAACACAATTACCTACTAATTGGCCAGTCCTCCAGGTTTCTCAAAGTCTGATCTCTTGACACTGGCACAGATCTCAAGAAGGTGAGACTGTGAAATTACCAACTGTGCTCGATAATGGATTATGCTAAGAATGGGTTAGCATCAGGAAGGATTTTTAATTTCTTTGCTATGTGACACTACTAAGGAGAAAGACATGGGGTGCTCTTGCTTAGAGGCTTTACCTCTCTGCAGATATTTTTATAACCCCATTTTGATAAATCAGAGATCTTGCAATTTTCCCCTTTTGGATAAAACACAAGCAAGTCTTCAGGTAGGTGTGGACACAAGACTTGCTTAAAAGCTCTGACACGGCTATTCCAGCATCTCTGCTGACTTTTAAAGTGCACCTATTGCTAGGTGCCCTGCTTGCCAGCACAGCTAGAGCTCAGATTAGGGAAAGGAATGACAAGAAAGGATTAAAGTTTTCTTTTTTACATTGAGTATTACAGTACAGGTTTGAAGCCTTGAGTCTGCCTGTTGGACACCTGTGAGACCCAGCATGGCAGTGGCTGCAGACATGGCTCACTTGTGTTAACAAGGTGTTGTCTGGGCTGAGAAGCTCAGCATAAGATGTCCCATGCAAGAAGAAACCCATGGCACGAAGGGGAAAGCATTTCCTCTGAGAGTATGATGTTGTGGGTGTATGGGGTGTTGGTTTGGTTTTATTTTTGTTGTTTGCTTTGGGTTTTTTGATTTCTTGGTGATTTTTAATTATGCGATATCCATGGAAAGCTCTGTAGAAAGACAAGCCTTTTTGTTCACATTTTCTGTTATTTCTGGTTTTCACAAACTAAGAAGTTTTAAGACTGGAAAAGTTGTAGAACTTGAAAGAGAAAGGAGCTGCCAAGCAGGCACCAGGATCAAAGGATATTGGGAAAGGTACTTGCAAGGTACCCTTCTGGGAGGCATGCCATCGCTGCCTACAGAGGAGGAAGGATTCCCAAGAGGAAGGATTCCCAGGAGGAGGCCCCACAGGGAATGTGACAGAATGATGAAGGGGTGGGTGGCACCACCCACAAGGTCTCCCCACAGCAAAAATGGGAGACCAGGAAAGGTGTTTTAAGAGGGTGATGAGGGTTGTGTTTGTCAAACTGGAAGGATGGATCACACTGAGGGTACTGTAGAAGAGGCTGTGGGTGTGGGTAGGTGGATGGATGTGCACACACAGGAGGTTAAAAAGGTAAATGACATCTTACATAATCTCAAAAAACATGGAGAATTTAAAATTGAGGGATTTGGTTACAAGTTACTCTGAAGTAAAAGGCTTTTGAATAACACTAGTCTTCACGACAAGTGCAGGAGCTGGAAGGGGAAATTGCACCTTGAAGCTGGAATCAAATCAAATTTGAATCCATTTACTTTCTTTTCCAAAACTGGCCAGAAGATGTTTGGGTCGCTTAGACTAGTCTGATTGGGAATTTCAAATATTGGAAATCTAGAAATATGTATCTTTTCCTTGGAAAAGATTTGTTGCAGTTTTTCTTCAAAGTTGCCAGGTGAGGAGCTGGCAGTTCTCGTCCACCAGGTGGGAAGCCGGGCAATTTGCCCACCGCTGGCAGCTGGTAGGCTGGCAGGGTACCAGGCACACTGGCTGCCAGCAGCTGGTGTCCATCACAAGTCTGACAGAACAGACACAATCCCATCAGAAAGCTGGTTCCTCAGTAATCAGCAAGATCCTCTGAAGGAAAAGTGCTGTGCTGGAAACCTTCAGTCTGCTGCAAGTCATCACCCTTGTTAATGTGTGGACTGGTAAGTTGCTCCTGCTTTGTAGCAGAAGACCAGAGCCTTGAACATACACTCACGTTAAAAAAAAAAAAAAAAAAAAAAAAACAACAACAAAAAAAAAAAAAACTAAAAAAAAATGTTACTGTGTTTAAGTGGAGTAGTATCAGTGCTGTATTTATTCTAAACAATCTGGTGAGGGGAAAAAATGTACATGCATGACGAAAATTCTGAGCTCTAAGTAAAAACAGTGGTATTCTCCTCAGTCTTCATCCTGAAAACATGTTCTCAGGAGCATAACTATCAGGACCTTTCAGATAACGTGTTGAGGTGAAAAGCCTCAGAGATGAGATGCAGAGTTTTCAAGGATGTGTCAACCAGTTGGAAAATCCTACCTTCAGATGCTGAGTAATTGTAGCTAAGCTAGAAATATTTAACTGCAAACATTGCCTTCATGTGTGATGCTCAAAACCACAGCTGTGATTGTCTCTCATAAGCACCGTGGGATGTGGGAGTGTGAGGAAACAAAGGAGCATGGATGTCTGAAAGTGCACGGCAGGATGTAGCATTCCATCAGGTCCTTTGGAAACTTGGAGCAGGAGGCTTTGTTCTGCTGCAAGGACAGGCAGGGCTGAGGGAGCAAGTGAAGAGAAAAGGGGCTCTGGAGGAGCAGACTTTGCTTTGTGCAGGCTGCCACACATCCCACATCCACTTCCTGGGGTAGCTCCAGCTCCTGGTAGCTCCCAAGACACAGTCTTCACCAGACTTTGCAGGGGAGCAGATCTTCAGTAATCCTGCATCCCACCTACAGAAAGCAAACACCACCACTGTCTGCATGCCACTGCAGCAGCTCCCAGGGCTAATCCAGAGCCTGCCCCACACTCTTTAAAAGGATTTTAATGTCAATTATTCTTGAGAAAGTAAATAAGACTCAAGACTCTTGATCCCAGCTCTTTTACCTTCCTTTATCCTCAAAATTTCCATTAAGCACATCTGATGTATTAAAATTCTTTCATAAATTTTCCATATTACCCTTTTAAAGGCAGTTGAAGATTACAATAAAATGAGACAATGTCTTTACACTAATTTTTTAATGTTGCACATATTGCATTTTATAACATCAGAAGAAAAAAAAACCCAAAGTAAACCTTAAAGACAGAAAATAAATATAATTTTTATGAATATATGCAGAGGGAGTGCAAAAAAATTCATCTGTAAAACATTTAAATGCTGAATCATACCACAAAAAAAAATTTACAAAAGCACTTATTTCTTTATACATGTCATCTTTCTTCTTACAAACAAAAAAATATTTTAACAAATCTTACAAAGATCAAACCCTTTTACCCTTCACCGGAAGAAAAGTGGTGAAGAAAGTGTATTACCTGGAGGAAAAGAAAATACCCAAAAAAAATAGACAAACAGAATGTAAAATCTGTGAGGGGCAGGACAGGGGCCCAAGGCTGCTGCTGGTTCACAGCACGTGCACAAACACACCCAGTGTCAGAGTTGGACACTTCCATCCACACCCATTTGAAACACTGGCTTTTTTCAGAAATAAGCAATGCTGGGGCAGTTAAAAGAGCTCTCACAGAGCGACCCTGAGTGCCTAGGATGCCAATACCAGTGTATGGAACAGTTCTGTTTCTCTTCATTCCCAAGCCTTGCTCACTAGGGAAAAGGGAATGATCAGATCAGCTGAGCTCCAAGTAGCTCAGGTGAACTGAAGCTCCTGTGAAATTGAACCAGGCCAGCAGCAAGAGACTTGGAAAATGAACAGATTTGCTTTGGGTTCTGGGGAGTTTTGGAGGTGGGCAGGTAGCCATGGAAAGGGCAAGCTTGAGACAGGGCCCCTGATGAACACCCGGGATACGCTCGAACATAATGAGACAGCCCAGCACAACACGTGCCATAGAACTGGTGGCACTTGAAGCCTCACCTGGACAAGTCCCTTGTGCACCACATCCACTGTTACGGGCCCAGGAAGCCATAAAGCTCAGGCACCTTCTTGAAATTTAAGCAACTCACTGCGCATGTGCTGTGGCATCGCACATTCAACCTGTCTGGGATGTCCCGGCACGTGGCCAACAGAAGCTGCAGCTTCTGTCTGGACATCCAGAAGGCACAAGCAAATTACTGACATCCTTAATTTTCATCCAAGAAAAGAGAACGTTTCTTGGGAAGAAGGGAGAAGAATGAGGTTGCGTCCTCTGAAGAGCTGGTGGACCTTGTCAACCAGTATCATCTTTTATAGCTCAGACTGTGATGGTCAATACAATTCATTGCTAGGAAATTACCTTTCCTAACAATAGGGATTTGCTCGAGTCAAAGAACTAACTTGAGGAATCACAAAAAAACCTGATATAACTACAAAATAGTAGGAAACACTTACTGTGGACTGCACTAGATTACAGAAACTTACTTGGCCAAGTGCACCATGACCTTCTCTATGGGAAGCAGCAGAGAAAAGCCTTCCAGTAGGAATGTAATTAAAATAATTCTATCATAAACAGAATTCTATGATAAAGGCAATGATACTTCATCCTTAGTATTTTATAATTACTAATTATAAATTATATTTGCATTGCATAAATTATAATAATAAATTATAAAACCACTTGGTTATGAGAAACTTGAGTGTCGTGACACAAGACAGACATTTGTGCTTCCTGTTCAGCAACACCATTCAGCTCTCGCTTCATTACTTTACTGACTAGAGGACAAATGAAAATGAGACTGAAGTTCTCCAGAGTCTTAACAGCTAAGTTAACCTTTCAGAAGACTGCAGAAGAACCAACTCTTGCTGTTCCAGGAAAGGTAAATTTTCACATCTTTATTTCCAGCCATGTAAATTATGATCTCATCCTACACACTCATGAGTGAGAGATGTCTGACAACTGTTTTATAACTAGCGCACTCTGTTCAATTGCCTCAGAATATTTATAAGATTATCTTCCTGGGTAAGTATATCCTAGAAAGCCTCCAGAGAGTTTGAATTCCTAAATTATGAATCTATACAAGAGAATTTTTTTATTTATATAATAAAAATATGTATATAGGATGTAGATTTTATTTTTTTTCCCCCAGCGCATTTCCAAAGAAATCTGCTTAACAACAGAAGCATCTCTTCTGTGAAGCTCAAAAGCTGTAGGGCTCCCTTATATATGACATCTAACAAAGCAGCTCTTATTCAAGTCTTACAAGAGAACTCCTTAAGTCTCAGTAAGTTTTTCTAAACACGCCAAGTCTGGAATTTCTATCTTTGGTCAGGTAACTCAGCATCAAATTTCTTTTAAAAACCTGGGAGAAAATGGCTAGAAGATTTTTATCCTCATACAAAGAAACCTACTAGCTTTGCTCTAAGAATCTTTGGCCTGAAATACAAGATGAAAAATAAGATCATAAAAGGAATTAGTTTGAGACAGAATGACCGGGAGGAGACTACAGTGCAAAAAATAGATTTCAAATTTTTAAAGTGGCAAGCACTACAGCACGACCACCCGGTGTGGTACCAAAAGATGGAGCAGCCAAAAGTAGATTTTATTGTCCCACTGTAGAAATGCAGTTGTATCTGTCCACTTACATTTATTTCTTCATGCAAATACGGAGGCCATATCCAGTTTCTCTTAGTTCATTCAAGTAAAATTTGTGTACATTTTAAACTTATCTTTGGACTCCATACCGTGTTATTGGACAGACAATAAGACGTAGCATTTAGCATCAGTAATGCACTGCGAAACATTCATTATTGTTACCCCTCATGCTCTCCTTTGGGGTAAGTAACCCCATGCACCAAAAATAAACCATCACTTCCTGAAGGGCAGCACTGACCACCCACTACAGTTCTGGAATAAATACTGCATAGATGCACTTATGTTGTAGCACGACAAGTATCTTCTTTTTATTAAGAGATGGATTTGGGAGCAGGTATGATGATCCTCATTTTAACACAAGGACATGGAATACTGAATGGGATCTTCAGCTGTATTTGACACAGACCCAGTGGCTGATGGGAAATGACGTGATATGTGGCCAGATGCAGTATAAATCCAGATTTCTAGCACTGGTCTCTTAAGTTTAGGGACTGGCCTTTAAATACCTAGAGCCCAATTTTCATAAGGCCTGGTTCAGAAGGAATAGAGTACTTTCCACTTCTGTTCTCCCAGAGAAACGTGTGAATGCTCTCAATGGGACATTAAAGGCCTAAAACCCCGTCTCTCAGTGGTTAAAGGCCCAAGAACAAACTGGTGATGAGTCCAGGGTGGGCAATGTGCTCCTGTGTGGTGCCTGCACTGCCACAGCCCTAAGCTCTCCCCTAGCTGCTGCCCCCACACCAGCCACCTGCCACAAGGGCAAGAAGAGAGATGGGAAGAGCAGTGAAGCCTGGTAGTAATGTGCACCAGCTACATCATACAGATGGAGTTCAGGAGCGTGGGTTTACACACACCTTGATAAACAAGAGTCAGATGTAGTCAGAGTCCTGATTTTTTTTGTTCTCCCTAATTATTACTAGTATTATTTGTCATGCTTTCAACAAATCTTTTATAAAGTCACTTTCATGTTTCTTATAAAATTAAAAAAAAACCAAAAAAAACCCAAAGCAACACAAAAACAAAAGCCAATACTGTAAAAAGATTCCTGCTAAAATGTTTCTCTGGAAACTCTGTGAGCATAGCCAGTTGGTGCAAAATAGCTGCCTTCTGGAAAACAAAGCAACAGGGCTTTCCTGCTCCCAGCACTTCAGCACAGGTACGGATCAACTCGGCCAGGCCAGGGTCTACTTAATGCACATGCTCAAGTATTCCCATGCAATGAAAAGCCAGGGCACTGGACACGGCCTTTTAAAGGAAATCATTGTTGTAAAGCTTTAATTTTAAGTTCTGAAGATATCTAGAGCTTCTTTCTTGGTCCATTTGTTGCACCTACACAGCCAAAGGAAGGGGTGCCTGTAGCTCATGCTGTCTTTATCCAGTTTTTGTGTAAAGACCTCCACCAAAAACCTGGGCTACCAATCCACATCTAGATTTCTCAGATGCCTGGACTGGCACTGAGACTGCCAGGCTGTGTTAACTCCTGCATGATTAACTTATACCAGTTCTGGTACATCCACCAGATACCTAAACTGGTACAAGAGAGCTGCCTTCAGCTGTGTTTCGTTAACAGAGGGAAGAACCTGACCGTTTCATTAACGCAATAGTATTAGTGAAAAAAAGATCTGACACCTTCATTCCAATAGGCATTTTAGCAAAAATAGGCCAACAGAAGGGGGGAGAGGATAAGAAACCAGACCACCAAAGGATGCATCGGTCATGGGTAAGATCACAAAACATGAAAAACCCTCAAATTTTAACATGCAAAGGATATTGGTACATTGCAATGCTGGTTATGGTTAAAAGAGACTGTACAGCTACTACATCTTTGTCCTTGAGGCTTTGTTAAAGTAAGACTTACAACTTCAAGTTAATAAATAAAATGGAAATGACAGTAGTGCCATAAAGACGTAGGTAGAAAAATAGTGCAAAGCCAAGGGCTGGACACTTTAATTTGTCACGAGTACCCCAAAGCACTACCATTAGTGCTCTTCAAGAAAACACGCACAGAAAACATTCTTTATTTATTATAAATGGCAGTTGCCTGCATTGCACTCTGTATTCAGAATGTACTGTCTACCGTTCTGCTTCCCTTCAAAGCCAAGGATGAAGAATAAATACGGCTTTTCACACTGGAAAGCACTGCCTGCCCTCCAACCACGGCCGGTGGCAAAGTCAGACAGTATTTATAAAAGGAATCAATTAAAAAGTTAAACAGACAGTATCATTTAAGGCCTCTGTCCTTGCTAGTCTGCTCAACAGACTACACTTTCTCAAAAGAAGAACACCTGCCACTTTTGTTAGAGTAACCAGAGAGCGAAGTTAAACAGAAAAAAGGTCACATTTACAGCTGCCAAGAAGGCAAAGTTCCCGAGGCTGGGCCAAACACCACACACAGACGCCCTGGCAGCACTGTCCGGGTGATCCGTGCTTTGCGCTCGGATTGGGGCAGAGCCTGGCACCACGCTCGGGCTGAGCATCTCCTTCAAACCTCACAGCCCTTATGGAAAGGGGTTTGGAATTACAACCAATTATACAGTGCAAACTTGTACCTGTTCCCACAGATATAGAATGCACAGACAGGAGTCCAGAACAAAAGCGCCACCAGCCCCGGCTGTGAACAGCACCATCCATTAAGGAAATAAACTCCAGGGAGTAGGGTCTGATCTCAGCTACTCCTGTCTGAGCCTGGAGTAATTCCAGATCTTCAGTGAGCTTTCAGTGAACTTATACAGGTGTAAATGATACCTGGGTCTGAATTGGTCTGGTGGAGAGGCACCAAATTAAAATGAAGCACTTATTAAATGACAGCCTTCCAGATTCAGAGTAACTAAAAAATACCAGTTTGTTAACCTCGAGCAGGACAAAATAAATACCCACCAATGGATGGAGCTCAGATTTACACAGCATTTCTCAAGTATTCACTTTAGCAGGTCCATAAGGTTTTCAAGGAGGGCTTGGCTTAGCCTGGTTTCAATAACTTTTTAACAGGATTCTTCCTGCCACCCCATCTAAACTGTTGAAAAAATATACTGACTGCCCATATGTACTTGGTGTATCTGTGCCCATGCCGCCATTCTGCACGCACACACACCAGGATCCCAACGCTCTGCACCAAATGGGAACTGTACCACAGTCTTTCTTACAACATTACCTTCACTGTGATTTGCTGTACACCCATGGTACTGACAAAAGGCATGCCCAATGGTAGGAAAATATGCACATTCCTAATATTTCACGGTAGATATGTCATGCTTGACATGAAAAAAATAGCAGCTTTCTCAGGTAGTCCAGTCTCTCAAAAGAAAGCCCTATCTTAGAAACAGTTTTGTTGGTTTTTTTACTTCTGTAGTTGAGATCAATGGTAAAAATCAAATGGATTTCAATGCTGAAAGAAACGCCACGGCAGCCAACTGACAGGAAACTACCAAACGTATTTTCTTAATGGTTTGTTATGTTTAACTGGACACAACTAACAGACAGAAGAACCTAATCAGGCTTTTCCCTCTCCCCCTTTTACAAAAGACCCAAAACTTTCTGAGAACTCTGAGTGTCACCAAGAACCAACAGCAAGCACAACAGTAATGACTGGATCTGCAAAGACAGAGTAATGCAGCACAATCAAGTCATGCGCAGCTGATGGAAAATGGGAATGTTCTATCTGTCTTGAATAGTAGATCATATTTATGGTATGAAGTACTGAATGGTGTCCTGTTTTCCTCTTCAGGAAGCAACACCATATGTACTGCATAATAATTTAGACTTTTCCCTACCAGGACTTGTTAGTGATAGAGTAGCCTGTAAAGAATAGGCACTTATCCCAAGAATTGGCAAAAAAAAGGGAGCATTATTTGGTAGGTATGGCACCAAAACACAAGCATTGTGCTTTCTCACATACAGATGTTGTACAGATGAAGACTCAAAAAGACACAAAGTTTTAGGTTGTCGGCAGGCTGGGTTTTTTCTTTTTGCTCCGGCAAGATTTGCAAATGCAACAGATGATGCATGGAGATGCCACAAGCAGCAACGGGGAGGTCACCAACGCTATGATACCTAGTCCAACGAGGATCCCCACAACCTGAAAGACAGAGTGGTGAAAAACACATATTTAGATAACATGGAAAATAAAATATGCACGTGCATGCATAAACATAGCATAGGTCACAAAAAAAAAAAAAAAAGAAAAAATGAAAATAATCATCTTGGTTCTTTTCTGAAGGGTAGGATCTCTTTGCTTCATGCATGCATGAGAGCTCTGCCCAGCTGGCTAGGAACACACCTGTGTTCTGTTCCACATCACTGAAGCCCGTGAGTGGCCCAGCTTGTTTCTGCAAGGGCCTCTGTCGTAATGTCGTAAGAAAATATCATTCTGAAAAACAAAAGGAGAAGCTGTAAAAGCAGGTTACAGAGCTGCAGGGAGAGGTCCAAGACCTGAGTGGAAACACAACCTTCCTGGCACTGCTTCTGCCAGCTGCCAGCAGACAAGTTCACCTGTCTTCTAAATAATTACCTAGAGCAACTTCTCGCAGTTTCAGAAATTGGCGTATGTTTGGCACCTGAGCTATCATACAGCATCTTTCCTCCTCCGCTTTTAAAAAGCATAAGTACACGAGTTTCACCGATTGCACAAGTACCTGGTCTATAATTTGGTGATGACAAAGGGGACTGAAAACGACAGGCATTTCTGAAAATTAGCAATGTGAGTGATCATCTTCCTGAAGTATTCTACCTTCTGTTCTCCTGCTGTACCTACTTCACAGTAATTTTCTTCTTAGACTTAACAGGAAAATATAAAAAGTAAAAACACCCTTTTTCATTTCTCTTTTACCACTAATACTTATTAAACTACCCATTCTTTTCTTCAGAAGGTGACTCATGCCCTGCCTTACCCTCCCTAAACCACTGTGCTGTTACCTGATGCTGCTTCCCCTTTCATTTTTCAGCTCTGCTCTCAGGCTTTGCAGCTATTACCTTCATCTATGCCTGGACCTCCTGTAATCACCACACATTTAGAAAAGCTACATTTGAATCACACAACTACAGTTTCTTTCTCTCTTTCTCCCTTTGAACTGAGAAAAACTCGATAAGGGCATGTCTGCAGAGTCTGCAAGAATGTGACACTCTTCTGGTTCAGCACAGTGTTAAGCAATCACTGTGTACTGCATGTACTCTGAGGCAAGCCTTAAGACTCATGTTGAAAAAGCACGTTCACCCACAGAGAAAGGGGACATAACACTAAGGGAAACCTGTTTAGCGTGCTGAGTAAAGGATGAAGACTGAGGAAGTCTCATTGTTTGCTGGCTGTGGAGTACAAAAAGAAGACAAAAAAAGCCACACAGCACATAACATTTTATTTCAAGTGCTGGTAAAGTCCTTTTCACACTCACACAGTCGTTACTGATGACTGTGCCAAAAGGGCAAGCTGCCATATATACAAGTGCATTACTTCCAGGACTCTTCATGCTGCTAGGATACTTGAAGTCCACACAAGTTGAGACTGGCTTGCAGCCTTTGAGAAATAACTAGCAACATGCACTTCACAATCCATGTTCATGATCCAACATTTTTATCCTCAAGCCTAATCACTAATCATTCTCTTCAGCAAACACGGCACTAGAGATGGACTAGCAAAGGAGACCTAGTCCTCCCTGGCAGGGAGCCCTTAAGCCACCATACCATGGAACAACCCCCTTCACCCAGTACCATACCATTTTTCAGACAGCCTGTGTCCTTTGCTGTTAGAACAGGTGGAAGACATTAATTTCCTTCACTCGCAACCAAACTGTTTTTGCTACTGGAAGAGGGAATCCGAGCAAGGTATTGCTGGAACAAACCTCCAGAAAGCAACATGTTAGTCCCACTTCCCTCAAAGAACTAACATGGGATCCACAGACATGGCTATAACCCCTTACGGAAGAAATAAAAACTAGATTGATATAATTAAAAGCACTGGGTAAAAGAAGAGAAAGAAATTGAGTCAGAAGCTGACTTGAGCCACGAAACTTGCTAGGACAGCAATGAACTAACAAAGAGCTTCTGCAGGGCCTCAGACTAACCCTAACCCCATTATTCTTTATCCTGGTGTTTTTTTCTGCAGCACTTACATCCAGGTTCTGTAGACAATACCAGCAAAACGTGTGCTTGCAGTTCTTGCACATCATCTGAGCACAGCCCTCGTTTCGCTCAATATAAATTCGACAAACTGGGCACTGCTTAATTGGTGCCTCTGTCTCTGCTCCAATAAGGAATCTAGAAAAGGAAGGAAACATTTAAAGTGAGATGTGAACATAATTGTTGGTATTCAGATCCACTCCCTGATGTGTACTGTGCTTATTTTTCAGAGCATCTAATGTTGTTGTCCTAACGCACTCAGTGTGTGAAGCTTCTTATATTTATTACAATACATTGAAGCATACTCACTACTAGGTGTAAGTCTATTAATATCACATAAAAGTGAAAATCCCTTGCCTTGTTCCTTTATCCTATATAAAGCCAACACTCACTACACCCACAATTAATCACCTATACCATTAAAACTCAGGACTTTGTTACAGAGACCTTGCACAATTCATTTAACAGGACTGGATTATGCAACTCATAGCACTGTCCCTGTCTGAATAAAATAGGCTTAAACTCCAACACAGACAGAGATCACACCTAGAGAAGAAAAATCATAGCAAGAGCTTTTTGGCAACTCCTGTTCAACAGAGTCTCTAGCAAGCAGAATGCTCTAGGTTTTAAGTCTTTCATTTCTTGAAAAAAAAGACAGAAAACTTTGAACACATGACTCAACATAACCTGATTCTGAAAACAAAGATGGTTAGCCAAGACATGACATGACATAATTTAAACACAAAAGTCTCTCTTCTATAGATTAATGACTTTTACAACCTGATCTGTAGGTTGTTTGCAGTTAAGGAAAACGAGCATAAATCAGGCTTTCTCACACCAAGTGAAATTTACATTCTGTGTAGGAGTTAAGGTTTTTCAATGCAGAGAATTCTATAAATATTAAGCAGGGGTGATTTCTTAATCACAGTATAGGCAAAATTTGGATCCTGCAGTATTTGTAGATTGGATTTTTTTGTATGGGAACAGGTCATAATTCTAGCATGTGAACAAAGCCTTTAGGCAGATTTAAAGTCCTGGAGGGCTTCACCTTTCAGAAGTGTCAGTTGCAACCCAAGCTTGACAAGTACACAAATAATATTAAGTATTAAAAGATAAAATCTATCATTTAAAGTAATATTTAGACTGGAATTGTATTTGGGAAACACCAGGACAGTCTCTGAGCTGAAGCTGTGCACCTAAAAGGAAGTTGTTCCTTGAACCTGATGCGAGGTCCTGTGATGAAAAGAACCAGAAGACTGCATGGCCATCATGGATTCCCCTCTTACCCCTGCTCGGTTGGTACTGGAGTAGTTTGGTTTTCCTGGCACAGGTGCTGCCCGTGCCAGGACTCCTTGCAGGAGGAGCAGAAGGTCAGGTGGCAGGCAGGGCACTCCACTGGGACCGGTGCTCCCGACTCGCTCAGTGTGATGTGGCACACTGTTTGGCAGTCGGCTGTGGGGCACCATGTTCTCTGGGGGTCCAAGTGGACTTCTGAAATGCAACACAGAGAGATACAAAACTCTTTATATAGGCCCCTTGTTGTTCCAGTGACATGTCTCTAGGTATACAACACCCAATTCTGCACAAGGGTGTGGGAGCCAAAGCGCTCCGCACCCATGCCCATGGGCATTTGGGCCTTCTCTTCTTTAGGCAGGTCTGAATTTGTGCTCTGCTAAGCTGTTGCACTGAAAGCATTGCAACAATAGAAATACACTACACAGAATGTATTCCTTGCCTTTTTATAGGGAGGTTCAAAATATGAACCTAACTGCTGCCTGCTGAAAAGCATGTGCCTTTTGTAACACTAGGCCACTCCACGTCTTTCACAGGTGAAAGCCATGCAGTAACTTCCATATAAACAGCAGGACTGTAATTAAATTAATGTCAAGATACTTTCCATGCCTTGTTTACTCTCCTCTATCTATAAACTGCAGTTCATATTCACTGTATCATATCATTACTATTTGTCTGGTATTATTATTACAGGAGTCAAGATTCAGGGGGCAGACACTGAGTTACAGTCATCACCACATGGTAGAGAATGATAAATGTTGATCCTCTCTCTCACTTCCTAATCTTTATTCAAGGGAATTCGGAACAAAAACCCAGCTGGGAGACACATTCACTGTTGCTCATTTGCTACTCAATTCCATGAGATGCAGCTGAACATTCACACTCTGCAGAGCCTCCCCAGAAAAGGGCTGTCACGTCTGCAGGAGCTACCTTGTCCCTCCTCCTTCCCTGGGAGCTCTCTGGTACCACCACTGAAAATAAACAGATGCAGGGGATGTCTCCAAAGTCAGTGGAAATCCTGACTGTGAGACAGCAAAAGCTGTTACAAGGTAACTCCAGCAGACAAAATTTGTTGTCCCACTTGAAACAAAAAGCTGCACAAGGACCTCACGTATATGTTCTCTGGTAAATTTTGCTGAAAGCACATATGGATGTTCATCTTCTTTGTTGGCTGCAGGACACACAGGCACACAGTGCTCTGACTTCAGGTAATTTCTGAGTCTGTGTCAGAGTGTTCCAACAGATGTAGAGAACTTCTATATCCATGCAAAGGTTGTCACTTATAATTTAGGCAGTGATAGCGAAACACCTGTACCGTCCACTTCAGCCATTTCATGGATCTAGTTGCATTCTTTTCTCTTACTGTCTTGCACATGCTTTCTTTGCCTCCCAAAACAAACATTTTGCTTTCTACTGAATGAAAGCAAAAACAAATTAGTTCTCAACTTCATTTGTAGGGAGAAGAGAGCCATGGCCAAACAAGTAACTTTCTATATTTACATACTTTTAAAAGGTAATGTCCTGACTGAAAAATCTTTATTTCTCTAGGTTCCTTTGGTGTCTCTTAAAAGAAACCCTGAGCTGGGTAAGACTATGATCTAGTACTTGCTATTGCATTTAATCCTTCACACAATAGGTTCTGTATGTTTTCTGTTGAAAATTCAGCTTTGGAAACCTAAATTCCCCTATCCTGTTTTTGGGTGAAAGACAGAATATCTGGTTTTGACATCTTTGGGAGGAGGGAAGTTGGGTTGTAAACCTGTTTTTTTTGTTGCAGCAAGATGTAATGCGTGAGATGAAACTCCCCCCTCTCCCACTTCCTCCATCTTACAAAGAACCTACAGATGGTGTTTTGCAATCCATGCTGTCTCATACTGTTTGGTTTACCATGGAGTAAAAGCGAAACCAGAAAAAACTAGAAGGGCACAGCCAAAAAAAGGAAAGAGGCTATCATCCTGCTCTGTCTGGCAAGTTACTCCATCTCTTGGTTAGGATAATTTCTCTCCCAAGCCTTTCCCCTGCTTCCCTACAGCCAGCTCAACCACAACTCCCTCCACTCTTGAGAGGAAAGCCTTCCCAAAGAGTGCCAGTTCCGGGCACGGATCTGGCCAGTTTTCATAAAACATGCCAGCAAGCAGGTGAGATGTGGGTGGCAGACAGGGGGAATGCAGCACCCTGAAGAAAATAATTTCTGGCTCAGAAGAGGTACTCACTGAAAGGATAAGACTATGACTGTATTTCACAGAAATCTCCACCTAAAACGGACTACTTTTGAGTCAGGCATAAAATGGAGATTCTCTTCATCCACCACTCAGCCTACTGAGTAATTGTCACAGAAACAGACATAATGCATGTGTCCTCACCACTTACCATTCCTCTATTTCTTTACTTCTGTTGGCTACATCAACCCCACCCTAAGCAGACATAGAACAATTCTTGTTTCTTCTAATAAATATGCTTTACAGAAGCTCTGTGGCTTCGACCTGACCGGATGCAGAGAAGTTACAAATATGCAAAAATATCTTGTTTTTAAAAACACATTTACATTCTACGAACACAAAACCCACAAGAGAATAGCACACTGTCAGCACATCTATTATTAAATTTAATGATTGTCCATAGATACACCATTCTATACCAATTACTTCTCATTATGTTTTAACACAATATTATTGGCCCATTAAAAAAAGAAAGCAATGAAATTGAGATGACATATATTCTATTAACACAGCTAGCAGAGATGGGGGGTGGGGGGAATAGCTGTTGGATGTATAAGTCCTTCTTGGGGTGTACCAAATGTTTCAAATTCAAATTTTCAAAATTCATCTCACAATGGAAAATGTCTGGAAAGGCTCTACCAATCACTTGAAGATCAGGAAGTAGTCTCTGGACAGATTCTGGGTCAGAATTAATCTCCAGCAGATGCCATCAGTGAGGTTTATTGATAGTTTCAGAAAAAGAGTGTCAGACCAGGGCAGGCAGGCTTTGCCAGGTAAGGTTCAGGTCTGAGAAAGGAGCTCCAGGCCAGCAGAAGCTAATAAGCCAAGTCCCACTGACGAGTGCAAAAAGGTTAGCTTTGGGGACTGCACTAAATCCAGGACAGGCAAAAGGTCTTGGCTAGGGCTGGGATTAGTGCTGGGTGTCCAGGTCAGAGCTTTAGCTAGCAGGAATCGTTGTTCCCAGACATCAGTAAGCTGGGATTTATTGCTGGAGCCAAAAGGCAAGGCAAAAGGGCTATGTCTAAGTCTGCTGCTTGGACACCAGTTTTATCATAAAGGACCAAGGACAGATCTTAGAATCATAGAGAGATAGCAGAGGTGGAAGAGGATTTGTCAGACTTAGGCAAGAAAGAAAAGGAACAGAGGATTTAAAAAACAGACGAGTTTCAGGCTTCTCTGTGTGGGAGGAAGTACTAAAAAAAAAATATGTACAGTGAGTTGGACAAAAGATCATGAGTTCAGCTTTGGCTGAGGAGGAGATACCAGGAAACCAATAGTTTCAGAGTCTTCAGTCAAAAAAGGCTTTACATAAAACAAATTAATGTATTGCAAGAAACTCTCTTTTTTGTAACCCTTTAATATGGTGATTAAGAAGCTCTGATTTCCATTGTCTAGAACTGTAGACAAGCTGCTTATTGGCTTGTGAACTGGAGAGACTTCATAAGGAATTAAGAACAAATAAGAAGGTGGTAAAACAGGAGAAAGAAATAAAAAGTTTGGGATTTTTTTCCACTTTACTTGACTTGTCTGAAAACTATAGCTACAATCTGCACTTGCCCATAAACTCTGGGGCATATTTGAGTATTTTGCAGTTTTTGTACTTTATGGTCATTCACAAAGAATCTTGTCAGACAAGATTCGGTAAAAACCTGTATATTCTTCTATCCGATCAACTTTTCAAGTACATTACTTTGCCTAATTTTTATAGACCTCTGCATTGTCTTACACAATCCATTGCATCTAAGCAGACATGCAGAGCAAGAATATAAATACAGAGGAAAGTTTGAGAACAGGCAGAATGGGGCAGTCTCAGACACACCACTCTGCATGCTACCATGTACTGAGTCCTTGGAAAAACACTGCACCTTCCAGCTGAAACCATCAAGCTGGTGACAGTATTTCAAACCAGGAATGGGATCTCATCTTTCTGACTAGCAAGTTTCTTCTTCAGCCTTGGCAAGGAACCATCTCTTGATGCAGCAGGGTTACCTCTGGGCATAGGAAAGCTTGGCCTCAGTGAGACCTTCAGGTTCAAACTTCCTTACAAAGTAGGCCCTCCTCAGGAATGAAGGGACCTACTATTCCCTGGGAAGAAAAATTCTACTAGATGAATACATGAGGCTTCTATGCAAGCAAAGCTATTTTGCAGAGATGCTTGCAAAAATTCACATTGCATTTTAGAATACACATCCTCCAGAAGCTCTGGAGATCCCTACAGATGTGTACAAGGACTGTGTGCCCTGGGCTGCACCAGTCTCTAGCACCTTGACAAGTTCTACAAGTACAACCACCTCAAGGACCCAAGACGAACATGCCTCTGGAAGAACAATGGAGCCCCACGCACACAAGCTGAGAGTGCTGCCCACAAGTTTGAGTACAAGTCTGATAATTCATTAAGGTGCTGCTTTTTTGATTCTGCAAAACACAGAATGTCGAATTTGTCTGTGGAGCAGTCAGACCTAGTGAATGCTCTTAAACTACTTCAAAGCAAAGACATCTGTCTTTTCCTTAACTCTTTCAACAGGCTCTGTCTCTGCCATATGTAACAGTGCTGCCTCCACTGACAAAAGAGAAAGTAATAGAAACAAAAAGGTTCACACCTCGTTCAAACTTCAACCTCTTGTATAACTCAAATTGGTCAACAGGAACCAAACAGGCAATCTGAAATGAGAAATACACAAAATAAGCATTAGAAATACAAACTTTAAAAAGTTAATAAGCACTATGTTCTACACACCTGCTTTCCTGAGCTGGCTCTCAAATTCATCTTTCTTGTCCTGCTTGCTTTCAGCACCACATTCCTCCATAACCTGACTTCTTCTCCAAAATTTAAAAATGTAATTCTTAACCTCCCCTATTGCAGCCACACAGCCCAGTATTTCAGCCCATGTCTTTCTTACCATACACACAAAAATCTTCTCTGTGGATTCCATATTTACTTCAGGCTTCCCAGTTTTATTTCATATCGGTTTAGTGTAACAAAGGGTGACATGTCCAGCCCTGGAGACCACAGCAGGCTCTTCATGCACAACAACACAGCTCAAATGAATGGTTCTTCATTCATGTCTCCCAGTGTTAATGGCAGAGGTCAGAGCTCTCAGGAACTGAAAGCCACTCTGGTTTCCATTTTTTATTCATTTCATGGGGTTTGGGCCAAGACAGCTAATGCCATTGCTGTTGGAATTTGCCTTAAGACACTGAGCAGCCTATTGGGAACCCGACTGAAGTTAACAAATTTAGTTGGCATAGACAAACAGGCTTTGCTGATACATTTTACACATTACCATAATTAATCTAGCAGCCTAAAAGGCTAAATGCTCTAATCTCCAATTAACAGCCTACGTAATAAGACCAAGTGCCCTATTTAAAACTAATAAGCAAACCTGCATACAGGGTATGGGAGGGGTTTAAAAGAAACTTCACAGGCACTTCAGGAGTCACGTGTTTGTCAGATTCAGAATGTGGGATCATCCTCTTTATCTGATCCCTTTGTAATATTGTACCAGCACTGGAAAGATTTTTCTCTTTTACTGAAAATAAACCTAGACTAATATAAGGCCTGGGACCTGATCCTTTGAAGCACTGTGAGGCAGTGTAGAACTGACAGCTTCAAAGTTGCAGGCTTTCAAATCTCACATCCAGTACCCAACCACAGTCCTGTGGATTATTGTAAAGGGCAAAATTTGCCCTCAGTAAAGTGGACACCGGCCCTTGCTGTCCTCCTTGGTTGTGGGTTACAGCACTCATGAGAAGACATAACAAAAATCCAATATATATTCAGTATCATGCTGTGAATACATTTTCTTTCAGATGGAAAAAACAAAATAAATTTGTATTATAAAATACAAAATTGCTTTATTAATAAATCAATTGGACTTGATTGCACACAACTGTATTTTGTAGCAGATGCTCAGATCATTTATTTAACTTAAGCCAGAGTAATACAAAAATGAATCCAAATTATGTCAAGATTTAATAATTTAAAGACTCATATGGCTGTAATTAATTAATATTTAAGATTAACATGACTGTAAGATACAGAGATTTTTCTGGGCAACTCTTCACCTGCTCATCAGAAGTCAGCTGAAACACTCTTGGAAAACACAGAAAAACCAAAACAAATGGGTAAAAAGAGTGAAGTTTAGCAAATTCAGCAATGACACGTCATTTCAGTTTTGCCCACTCCTCCCCAGGGCAGCTTTGCATATAAATAGTTTGGAAAATGAAAAGAGTCATCTGCATTTCTCAAGCTGGGTGAGCATTGGCAACTACTTTGAATTTTCCTTCATTACAATGAAATTAAAACAGTGAGTCTCAATGCTGTAAGAGCCACTTGAGTGAATTGTTTAGTTGGCCAGGGTCCTTCTGTACTTGCTTCTACTTCTAACAAACAGTTTTTTCAAGAGCAGTTCTACTGAGCCCAGAATTTCCCATGTATTAAAAATCAGCCTTTTTGATTACAGTGGGAGCAGAGTTATGCATCTTAATGCAGATTTCAATAGGAAGCAGAGGCAGTACTGAA
Organism: Rhabdornis inornatus; assembly: GCA_013397075.1. NCBI lineage: Eukaryota > Metazoa > Chordata > Aves > Passeriformes > Rhabdornithidae > Rhabdornis > Rhabdornis inornatus. The sequence goes on along the minus strand of VWZS01007332.1, from coordinate 1,576,307 downwards.
AGCTTCCCATTCTCCTGGGGAAAATTTGACCTCACCATGCCAGCTTTTCCCACTGGCTTCACTCAGCTCCACTCTTTTTCCTATATATCCTCTCCACAGCTCAGCTTCTCCCTCCCTGCGTGCAGCTCTGGGCGTTAAACACATGCAACCCATCACCCGTGCCACTGACTCCCACAGGCTTCGACAGACCAGGTCCTGATGGCACCCACACACAGGTCAACCCAAGAGGTGCTCAGCCAAAGCCTCTCATGGATTTCATGTCTTTAGGCATGAGGAAAACAATGCACAAATTCCTGCTGCCTGAATTCAGTGCCACGTGAAAGCTGTATGTGCATACTTACTTGAAAAAAACCCCAAACATGACTATCAGGTCCTCATAAAAAACAGCAAATCTTTTCCTCAGTGAACTTTTAATCTCATTTACACCTAATGAAGGACAGTCATAAGTACAATAAGGGGATTAGGTGTTTATCTCCTCCTACTTGGCATCAGTCTAATGTTCATTTCTAGACAACTTCTCAAGCCCCACCTGGCTGGGTGTTTCTCCATTCCAAACACCTCCTCTCCTGCACAACCACTCCTGTCTCTGGGAAAACCTGGGGAGGCAGCAAACCCAACAGATGGCAAAGAGCCAAAAGAGAAAGACCAAGAGCATACCAGAAAGCAGGCTTTTCTTATTCTAGGCTATGATATTATTCAATGTAGGAAGAAATGCAAGAGGACAGTTAGGCAAACTTTTTTTTTTTTTTTTTTTTAAATACTGGGGGTTTTAATAAAAAAAATACAGGCAAGAGCTCTCCTCTCCTGAAAATATCTCGATCTGAGACTTATCAGGCTGTTAGGAGTTGAAAAAAGTTTCCTTATTTCCCATACCCTGTAAGCAATATCTGCAGTTAAAACACTCTTGCTATAGAGCACAAGAACACACAAGAGCTACTGCTAAGAACAGCAGCATTCACCTGAAGTAAAAAACATCCATGGACAAACGCAAAATTTTGACAGCTTACTACCACAAAGGGCTCCAGCCGGACCCTTGTCAAGCATCCAAAAAGATCACGTCAGGAAATGTGTCACAATAACCAGGGTCCCTGCTACTACATGAGACAAAAGAGCAAAGAAAGAAAATTGAAAGGGCTCAAAATAATTTGGTTCAGTCTATATAGCAGCAAACTTTTCCAGGCAGTGCAGTAACCAAGACCCAAGGAAGAAAAACTCCCGTTTGTAAACACTGGCTACCACAGTGGAAAGGGAAAATCACTACTCCACCTATTCTCCAGCTTTCAAGGGAGATCCAAGGAGGCAATCAAGCAAATTGAATAGATCTTACTTCCTTTCACACCCATATGAATCAAACCTTGATAATGCCAGGGGAGGGAAGTTCAGCAGGACAAAAGCTTCTCCCTTTCTCACTTCAGCAGACAGGCAGCAAGGGCATATCCAGCATTAGCAGAAGAAATTTGCAAAGGGTGGCATTGCCCACCTCTGCCAAAGCCCCACCCACAGAGGCACTATCTTGTTTTGCAAGCAGTGTAAAACAGTTTCAGGAGGGGCTCTGGTTTGCTCTTTAAAGGGGTATGGGAGCTCAATCCCTGTATTGTTAGAAATTACACCCAAAACTTTCTTCATCAAGCTACCATGCTCACTAGAGTCATAATGAAATACTAAATTATTCAGGTTCTCCATTAAAGAGCTCTTCTCTTATTTAGCAACAAATAAAAACAAAATTAAGGCTCTCTCACTTGCTCCCCTTGGTTTTATTTAAAAACAAGTAAATAAGAACAAAATTTTTTATTTTGACCCTGAAAAAGATAGGTCAGCCTGCAACGTTTCCTCACACGCCTTCTCATTTTACCATTTCAATCTCTTCTGCAGCAAAACGTAAACCAATTTTGAAATTAAAAATAAAACTGATATTTTAAACTGAGTCCCAGTGGGATTTTGTGTTTGGCTATGTATGGAATATAACACAATTAAGAATTCTAAGATCTGGGTTACTGTCCTATTTCAGCATCACTTTACAAAGTGCTGACAACCCTCTGTCAGGTGTAGCACTGGTGTGGATCACAGATTTACACAGACAGAGGGACAATGAGCAGAATGTGCACAGCATGCAAAGGGGTAATTCTTGACAAACTTGACAGCCCAAATCAGTACCTCCTTTACTGACTGCTGCACAGTTTTAATCCAAATCAGATTATGTGTACGTGGATCACTGCATCTATGTTATAAACCTTAGAACAATACAGAAATCAGAAATAGCAAAGCACAATGCCCTAGATACTATCCAAGTGAGCACAGAAATCCCTGTATGCAGTGAAGATTTACCCTGAATCATAGCTTAGACTCGTGACTGGATTCGCACCAAGCAAAACCATTTCAAACCATGATAAATTACCCCTTATTTAGATTAGGGATATTAACTCCTCCAATTAAATCAACGGAGCAAGTTCCCAAGAGAGACAAGAGTATTCTAGACAGAAGTCTCCATGTTTAAAGACAACTGCATTAACATAAGATGTTCCTTCTATCTACTGCTTCCAGGAAGGAATCCAAATAATCTCTGTTTATTGTACCATTAGAGCTTGAAAGGGCAAACATTTTGTTTAACAAGACTGCTTTGGAACTTGCCTTGTTTTGTGTAGCCAGCTATTTGAAAGAGAGTCTGTTGCCAAAGCCATTGCCTTAGCACCACCACCCCTCATTTATTTCTGCTGAAAGACAGCTACACTACAAGCAGCTGTTACCTAGATGTAACAGGTCAAGATATGACCTAGGATTGCACTTGATTTCAAGCACTTCAGTGGAACAGTTCCTTCTGTTTGAATGTACTATTTGTCAAAACAAAACAAAACAAAACAAAAAACTACTGGGAAGTATACCAGTTTCAACTAGATTTTGTTGAAGGAAAAAGAAACCCAAGCCAGAGGAGTTTCAGAAAACATATTTTCAAAGTACTGAAAAGTACAATTTCCTAGTTCAAATGACTTTTCACTTTATGCATTTTAAGAACAAAAAGCCTGGAACAATTTTTTCTGAGGTCCAGAGGGACCTCAGAAAGTAAAGCCTTAATTCCCAACATCTCCTATACTCTATGAATAAGAAGTTTACTTCTTAAGCACTGATGAAATATTCAACTGTTTTAGAGAAACACATTCCTACTATTCACACTTGCTCATTCCTTCATGAGACATACAAGAAGCAATTCTGTTCTGTGTTTAAATTGTTAACCAGAGTTTTTGCCTCCCTCTATTCCCCAAAAGCAACAGAAGAACATGAATCAGAAGCAAGGCAAGAGCTTGGAAAACGCTCTAGTAATTTAGTACAAAACTAAACGAACTCTTCAGAATTTTACTGAGAAAATAAACAGGACTTAATTCTGATTTGTCTAAATGAAGAGGTCAAACAGGCCACTGGAAAGCACTGGAAGAAATGTTACACACCTTGAATAAGGACCTTGAGGGGACAAGAATAGGAACTTTCACAGCTATATTGTGTTATATATGCTTATAAGCTTTGTTATTAATTGTTCTGTTTCCTTATTGAAGAAAGCTCAATCCAAAATACACTGAAGTCAATGAAGAGGCTTTCCTTCACTTAAAATTATGCCTAAATTCACTTTTATCTCCCTTTGCAGGCTATGGCAAAAGGAATTTAAAAAAGCAAACAAAACAACTGCTTTAGCTAACATATTGAGATGCATTTAGCCCAAAGTATAGGAATTGATTTAGCATCATGTCCATGACACAATTTGAACTGCTATTTTTAATCCAAACTGTCAAAGTACCTGATGAACAGCAGTCACAGCATGTCTGTGTGAACTGAACATGAACATGACATGAAAAATACACCTTTTCAAAACACTGATGCTATTTTAGAGAATAAAAAATTAGACCTCTTATTTCTGTTTTTCCCCACAGTACAAGCGACATGTCATTCCTCATACCATGGTCCTGGTGAAGAACCTTGTCCTGCCAGAAGCCAGAGACAAAATATCCAGACTCCCCAGAGGTGAGAAGCCTCATACTTCTACACCAGGAGTTTGAGAGTATGTAAGGAATAAACTGTACATCTGTGTACATAGTACTTCCATGCCAAACAATAGCCCTAGTTAAGCACATTCTGTATCATTTGATAAGGTTCTGCTTTCTAAAGAAACAGCTTTAAAAGGCCACATTTTCACAAAGAACAGCCTTTATTTATAGAGGGGAAAAAAATTAATAGAGAGTGTTCATACATAAATCTGTAGTTTACATACTGTTCTTTTAGATTGTGAATGGAGCCAATCCATTCTTTCTGTCATTTTGTTTTTTTCTGGGTGGGTTTTTTTCCTTAAATAAACAGGTATTTGGTAAAATACATAAGCAGTAATTTTAACCAGGTTGGGGAACTGTTTGCTATTCAAGCAGAAGGCTTGTGTTTCAAGCACATTGCCAAAACGGAGTGTCAGAACATTCAGTCATCCATGGGACACTAATGCACATTTGGGCTGTTCAGTCATTCTGCTGTCAGCCCAAAAACCACACAAGGATTAGGCCAGTGGTCCATTAACACATGTCCCTGGAGTGTCCTTTACTAAGGGGAAATATATCTTTCTTAAGTCCTGTACCATTATAACCCTGGCTGAACAGAGCAGAATTCTTCCTATCATTTGATAATTTTCCTTTAAAAATACATTTTCAATAAAGGCTAGATGCCTCCAATACGGTGCAGTGGGTTGAAGGACATTGCTACACCCTCTCTGTATCTTTGCAGAAAGAGGAGGAAGGGAAACAGCTGGGTACTTTTCACAATAGCTGGATTCAGCCAAAAAAAAGGCTCCACCATATGCCTGAATGCCTTAACAAACATAGCTGAAAGTCCCATGCCCTGATTCAACTAAGCACAGCATTTCAAATGTATGCTGGAGAGCAGATCCAGATTTTTTTCTGGAGAAAAAGTCACTTTTGGTATAGGGAATCACACTGTCACTGATGGCATTTGAATAGGATTATATACTACTGCCACAGTTATGGCATCTGTATGCACAAGGCTCAAGAGAATTCTGAAGACAAACTTCTCTTCTTCAGTTCAGGGATGGAGATCTACTTCTCCTCGATTTTATTCCTGCAAACAAATGCTGAGAGAATGGACAAAACCAATCAAAATCCCTTAGCCATCTAATTTTTCCTGGGTGTTTTTTTTTTTTGTCCTACTTGTATTCTCAGGCCCAGCAGGGACATTCGTGCCTCAAAAGCAGGCAAGCAAAGCAAGCATCCCTTGGGTGTATCCCTAGAGACACCTTCCATATCTCTTAAGATCTACTTCTACCTAGTGTTGTGCAGGTACCTTTCTTTCCATATAATTATACAGCCCTGCGTGATTATATTGAACTGCCAACTGGTTGCTGCAGCCAAAGATCAACATACACAAGGAAACTCTGACTTTGCATACCATCAATCTGAGTTCTTGCTCTTAAGAAAGATGCAAGAATTTCAGTGTTTGCAGTCGAATCAAATCTGACTGAACTGACAGCCTAATGGAAGCTCAGCAATTCTGGGATACAGGGTACTCTGGTTAAGTCACCTGCATGGGTAATTCAGAGGCTGTCCAGATGCCAAGGGAACTTCTCCCCCAAGGCATAGAGGGAGGGAAAAAAGAGCAAAACCCTTGAAAAACATCTGTTTGTTTCTATCTCCTCTTGTCAGTCAGGCCTCTTGCCAAAAGCTCATTAAAGGTAATTAAAGGGAGGGAAAAGTGTATGATTATATTTATTATTATGCAGATAAAGAAATTCAGGGGATATATGTTAAAAAAAAAATAGAGAGAGAGAGAGAAAGGAAGAAAGACGTATGAGAAACATAGATACCTCTGCTTCTTGTAGTGTCCCATGATTCAAGCATACCATGTCTGGACATGTGATGGGGGAACCACAACCTTCTTGAATTGCCAGCTCCATGTACTGTTTCAGACACTAGAAACAAGCAAAAAATGAAAAAAAAAAGTTATAGCCCACATGTTGGTAACAACCAGATGTCAGAGATGCTGTGCAGTTCCCACCTTCACCGCCTTAATTGGCTGTCCTGAAGCTCCAGCACACAGCAAACATCAATTATTATAAGTGTGAATGCTACAAGTCATTACATTGGAAAGAATGCAACAAAGAACGATTAATTATGCATGACTTCATCTGCCAGGCACTGCGTTTACCTAAGTCAGCAAGTCAGACCTTCCAGCCCTAACAACCCCTATGCTCTGCTCAACTGGGACTGGAGGTTTTGGCAGGGACGAGTATCTTTTATCCTAATTAAACAGGCTTTGTGCCTTTGTTTTTCCTCCTATGCTCTTAATTCAAACTCTCAGCCAGCAGTCCCCATTGTAGGAGAACTCATTTACAAGAAAGACACTACTCTTCTCAGCTGCACAAAATGGGAAAGGGGTTTAGCACCTGGTTGGGAGGTTATAATCTGCCCTAGAAGATGTGCAGCTACCAGTTCTTCCTCTCCCTCAACTTCTCCTCTCTCGCCCACATCAAATAATTTCCATAATTTATCACAATTTATCATCAGCTTCTACTCTATCCAAAGTCTATTTCCAGCATGGAGGCCACAGCATGAATGTTTCCAAACTGTTCCATTACAAAAACAGCAGGCTGCCCCTCCAAGCTCAAAAAGCCCTCTATTCTCCCCACACTTTATCTGGAATGCCAGTTTCAAATATATTCAACTTATCTTTATAGCACACATTATAGTTTTCAGTAAAATCATGGCACAAAACTCATGCAACAGACCAAAGAATGGTCCTTGAATTGTTCCTCCAAATTGCACAGATAAGTAAATAAGGTCACTTCTAAACAAAACAAAACAACAAAGCCTCCTCAAAATAATGGCAAAGCATACAATAAATTGCAAGTCACCATTAACAGAACAACAAAGCACGGACTTCTGACAGATTTTGGTATCAGCTTGCATAGTTTACTGTAAATGAAAATAAACATATGCTATGAGAAGTAGGACTAATGTAGTTTTTTTCCCTATAGTTTTATATTTCATGCCCACATTACAAACCTCCTCCCCAGTACTGCTGACTTCTTTCCTTATTTCCCCACCAATTTTCAAGAAATATGTCAAAGTGAAATATGGTTTTGAGACCTCTGTCTGTCTGCCAACTTTTGGAAGAGGCACTGAGTTCAAAAGCTAATAGGTGAGTGATGGGGAAACCACAGCCCTTCCGAGTATGGTGGCCTTAGACTCTTCAAAAATCATTGTTTTATTACTTATAGGCATGTAACATTCTAGTCTGTGTTAGTCTGGACTGTTCTGAGAAGGCCTTGCATACTGTGGTCTGATTAAAGAAACTTCCTCATTTGTATTTTTTATTGGAAAACTGATTCCCTCTCAACCATCAGGATAATTACGACCTTTACAAATGGAAAAGAGATTTCCTTATTATTCTGTCTGTCTCTCTACTGAAATGTCCACATCCACGTTTTGTTTAATTCTGATGAGCTATGCAGAGATATTACCTCAAGCAAGTAGAATCACCTTAACTTACTGGCATTTTAAATTAACTTACTTTTGATTTGTAAATATTTGAAGTGTATTCTCTTAGAAGAATGTCGGGATATAACCTAAGTTTAAATACTTCTCTCATTAAGCACTAATGTATTCAAATCCAGCATGTGCCCCTATAAGAAAGCAGCAGAGCAGGCTGTAAGGAATTGATGGTGCAAGCAGTATGTGGGAGGCGAGGGAGATACTCACACGTGAAAAGCAAAAAAGAAATCACGTCAGTCACTGAAGGCAGTATTAGCTCCCTAGGGATTATCAGCCCAGATTTAACCAGGAGTTATTCTTTTATTATTCCAACAGCAATCTCAGTGCCCTGTCCCATCTTCTCGCCCACTCCTCCCAAAGGCACCGTGCACAGTGCTTGTACAAAGTCAGTTTACCCACGGGATCAAATCCCTCCCCCAGCACAGCAGCTCCATCACAGAGCACGGAGCAGTGAACAGAAGCAGGTGTGGAACCACAGTGGTGCCGGGGAGCGTACTCCTGGTGACACTGGAGCTGCGTGGGCCCTGCCCACATCTGCCACCATGGTCTGGGCAGTGGCAGCAGGCGACATAGGGAAAGCCCAAAAAAAGGAAGGCCCAGAGCCCAGGGTGGCTCCCAGGGCCATGACTGGTGCAGATGGAGGCTGTGGGTGACCTTGTCCTGCAGATCCATATTCATTAAGCCCTGAGCATTGCCCACATGCTTCAGCACATACCGCAGGAGAAATGGGGCAGCAAGTGCTCACTCCCTGTGCAGATTTTCTGCCTGGTTTGTGCCTGTACCCAGCCCCCTGTACCCAGCCCCCTCCACAAATAATGTAAAGAGAAAACTCTGTCCTCAGAGTCCCTTCCCCAAGGGCTGCACATCCTGCAGTGTGTTGAGTGCACTTCTTAGATATGTGGGGAGAACCTCCTTACATCTCACTCCATCTCCTCATGGGAGACCTGATTACTTTCCGGATCAGGTCTCAGGGCAGCATTTGGCGAAGGGCAAATGCTTCCCTCCCACCAAAGCATTTAGGTTGCCTTAATTCCTCAGCGAGCACGAGAGAGCAACATTTTACTTTTGTTAAGATGCTGGGTTCTGTCTCCTCTGTGGTGCCGCCTCATATTTAGTAATTTGTTTTGACAGCATGGTACAGTGGATTTGTATTCTGGGGGCAGCTCAGGTCAGGTGGCTACAGAGGGAGGACAAAGCCTGAGAAGTTACTGCAGGCCCAGCAGCAGCCCAGAGGCTTGTTCTTAATTTAGACTCTCAGGACAGGAGCTCGGAGTACTGACAATTACGCTCCCGTACAAGGATGGACATGAAGCTCTTAAGGAGCTTCAATCCACAGCACAGATTTTGCAATCAGTTTCCATATGCAGTATCTAAGTCATTAGGGGTACCAAGGCAGGAGAACAGAGGTTTCTGAGGATCGCTAATGGATCTGGGTTCTTCTCTTCCAACCCACTGTGTGATTGTAGGTGAGCACAGGTGGGCAATCAAGCCTTCTGTGGTTCTTTCAGAGGCTGCTGTGTTTTCAGCTTGGAGAGATTTTGTAACTGGGCTGTGCAATGCCATGGATCTTCAAGTATTTCCCAGAAAATCTCCCTGTTAAATCATTTTTATAGGTATTAAATCTTTTGTCTGACTTTCTGTGCTTGGAGAAGGTGCTTTGGGTGCAATACAAGAAGGTTTTGAAGTTGCTGGGAAACCTGAAGGAAGCATTTAATATTTACCACAAAAGGATTAAGCTTTTTACTGAAGTATGAATGAAGATGTGAATTTCTTGTTCCCTCTTAGCACCAAAGAAGAAACATTGGAAAATCACTAAAATTTTAAAATATGCCCTAACTTTGCAGCAAAATGGTTTTCAGAGGGGTTTTACCATTATTTACAGCTCAGCTACTAATTTAGCTGCTTACTTGAGAAGTGGCAACTAAGAGTATCTGAAAAGATGCAAGCCAAAAACGTGATGAAAAGATGTTTCCATGTCTGTATAATGAATCACAACTGACCTTCTTAGCAGTGTGTCCTCCCACACTTCAGAGAATACATTATTACAGACATAAAATGGCAAGATTTTTTGTGCATTCTGTCTAGAAAAATCAGCAGTATCTCAGGAAAACTGCATACACTACATATGCTACTTAATTACTCTTCAAAGTGAAGGAAAAATCAAGATGCTCTGCCTTCTGTGATACAAAGCACTGCCTGAAAGGGTCTTAGATCTTGACATCCAAAACATCATGAGATCTCAACACCCTGGGCTACACTGTCCCACCAATTTCCCACAGTGTGGTGACTTTTGAGCACAGAAAGAATTCAGTGGCTGGAGTGGCCTCAACACAGAATCGGTGGCTTACAGCGACATTAATGCCATCCTCTTACTTTCCATGGCCAGAGCCAGCAAAGTTTCCATGAATGTGTCACGTAGCCAAGGCAGAATGGTTGAGACAACAAACTAAATATCGACCAAGGTCTTGATGAACAGGTTAAAATCCTGCTGACTACAGATCACACACACTGATCACTGTAGTCACTGATCCGGTTTGATTCCATTATGTTCACCCCTCAAATAAAAAGCAGACACCAACAGAAGTAGTTTTAATTCCCACACCTGCAAGTGTGCTCTGATCAGTTACGTTCTATTTACTCAGATTTTCCCTAGTGAGCAACTATATAATGTATGTATCTGTGTTCTGAGAAACATAATGCGTATTTTGCTCCTGCTGGACTACTACTGACAACTTCAGTTAAAAGAGGACTACAAGTGTTTTTTCTCTGCCTGAGATTCATAATGTATAATGACATTTTTTTTCCAATAATTTGCTAAGAGTTTTGGAGTAAGATTTTTTCCTCTTATGCTGGTTTTGTCTTTCAGGCTACCACCTTCCTCTATTTAATAAATTAAGATCAATATCCAGTTACCTACTTAACAAAATGCTACTCATGAATATCTAGTAAGTTAAAGTATCTTGATCAAATTATCGTGCAACATACATGCATTTCTTTTTTTCTTTTTTTTATCTTCCAAGATTTGTAGGAAAGATGATGATATAGGCAAATTCTTACAAATGCCCCAAGTACATATTCCCCTCCTGGAGCCAAGGGTTTGTTGAAAGAGTACATTGAAATGTGACAGAATCATCTTTAAAGATACACTGAAAAACCCAATCAAGAAATGCACAAACTAGTAATATAAAAGATTCCTTCTTCAGCAATAAACAGAAGTGCTTTCTATGGTCAGCTTTGAGCCCAAGAAAGAAAATTCTATTCAGGCTATTCATGGATTTTTCATTTCAATGCTTCTGCATGCTGCTCTAACTTCAACTTCTCTTTTCCCCAAAGTATACTGTACAGAGGATATTTTTAATATAGTGACCAAGAAAAAGATGTCTATTTGGTTATGTATTTACTCTGCAAAGGAATCATAACAGTTCTGCATTTTAACATGAAAATGAGTTCAAAGTGTAACTTCAGTGTTATGTTGCTAGGTAAAGATGTGACAAAGGCACTGTATCCCTTTCACTGTGAAATCTGAAGTTTCTATTCAAATCCACTTTCAGATAATTTATGCATCAAAGACAAAAAGATGGATCTCAGTCATTCCTACATACTGCTTTTCACGTACGCGGACACGTTCCATTACCTTGCTCCTCTCTGACCTTCTCGCAGCTCTTCAGCTCCCAAAATGCAGCCTCATTAGTTTGGATACAAAAGCATAAAAGAAACTCCATATGTGATATGACAAAACTGAACAGGTACCTTTATTAAGAAACATGGAGGGAGGGCTAGGAAGAAAAAAGAAACTGAAAACACTGTTTTATTTTCCTGTCAAATACCACCAATACTGCTGCCAGCCACTGTGTAGCAGTTGGTACAGGATAAGTAAGGGTATTTGTCTTTAAGTCAATTATGGGAAGGTAAAGAACAGTTCTACAGCGTTTTCCAGACAGTACTAGGCCATGATCTACATTAAATGTGAAAATGCACAAAATGATTGAAGGCATCTTGCCAAAACAAGAAGGTCTTTCCTCCTAACATACAACTTGAAGACAATTTCCATGTCAAAAAAAAAAAAAACCTCAGGTCTCCCTCTTAAAATCCACAGGAATGATTTACAATGTTAAATTTCTCTTCCAGATTTGTCCTCAAAACTGTATTTGTTTGGGGTTCAGGTTCTGTCTGGCCTAGGCTTTTTTACAAACTACAGGTTTGGGGGCAGGGTGCAGAAATACTGTGTATGGAGAGAATACTTAACTTTTCAGTTGACATTCCAGAGTGTCTCATGATTCAGAACATATAGGCATTTAGTTTTTATTTTAGTTCTGGGCCACGGTTATGTACTCTTTATTCCGTAAGACATAATGTTCATTTATTTCTTATACTTTAGAAATGTTACCTGTTATTCAGTGCGTACACAATCTAGTATTACTAATTTTGGTGAGACAGTTCACGTCAGAACTCTGAATTTAACCATCTGATCTACCCAGTATCTAATCAATTGTGTACTCAGATAAATATACCCCCCTAGACAGTACTCATAGTGTTTATGGCAGATCTATATAATGTTTAATGATATGTTCATCACTGCTATGACATCTGCACTTCTGCATGTTCAATCTCCAAAATGGATCAGTCACTTTCAATGTGTGGTACTCAAACTCCTGCAGTCTCTCAAGTATCTCTCAGCAGGTCTTAAAACTAGATGAAACAAGTGTAATGGCAATTAGCTTGGAGGCACTTGCACTTCACTTGGAAAAAAAGTGTGGCTTTTCCAATTAAAGTTTTTAGAAACTACATGACAAAAATAGAACTTTCTTAATTTGCCACAGATGAACTTATGATAGGCATGGTTTAAAGTGAGAAACAAAATTCCAATGAAATATGCATATTGCCCAATCTCTATTTTAACTGCTAAGGACCAGATACAGTGATAAGTGAATGGATAGAAGATTAAATGGATAGAAGATCAGGCCACATAAGAGCCTTATCAAGAAAGATGCTTGAAAGAAAGTGAAAAAATGCCCCTGTAGCTTCAAAGAACATACAGTCAGTTCACGGCTCAGTATGAGGGAAGGAATAACATCACTAACATGAATTTAATTTTGTCATGACTAAGAGAAAACACCAAGCAAACCTGTCAATGGACCAGAATATAGTTGCCTCCTCTTGGTCCACAAGCCTATATTTTATGGGAGCCTTCAAATGTACCTGAGAAATACATTGTCTTCAGCTTTGTCTCAAAATATCTACTAGTGATGCTCAATTCTGCTCAGAAACACAGTCTGAAAACCAACTTACTCATGGCCCAACACATCCTGGAAGCCTTTCATAAAAAGCAGAACAGGCTCCTGGTAAATGTTGCCAGGAAGCAGTACTACCAAACAGGAAAGGACCAGAGAACAGGACCACAGAAACTCACCCTTCACAAAATGGAACCAGTTGCAAATAACAGCTTCTCTTGCCAAAAAACTGTGTCAGACTAAACCTGGTCTTACCAACAACTACTAAACAGACATGAGCATGAGGCTTATGTCACAGTCTGGCTCAGTTACTGTGGCACTTTGAGGCACTGACAACTTACTTCACATCGATTTCTTCATTGGTTAAATGGAGATAACACCAACTACATCGATGCAATGCTGTCATTAAAACATTAGTTCCCTCTTCCTCCTGTCTTCCTTTGGCCACCATCCAGAGGCTGCCACCTCTACTGACTTCAGAAACATGCAGTCCCTCTTCCTGAATAGTAGTATCCATCAAAAGTCAATAGGTACATCTGTACTCTTCCGGTATCCCAACTCTGCCTTTGGTGTTACTCTGCACAGAAATACATGCAAGTTCTTAAACCATCTAAATTACTATAGCTCTGTGTTCAGTGCCAATATTAGCAGGTGTAGGAATTCTCTTTTTTAAAACTTGAAAAAAAATATATTCTGAAACATTTCAGATGTTGAGCTGGAAAAAAAAAGAATCCCAAATGTCAACACTTCCAAATGGAAAACAACCTGAGGTGAGCTTTATATAAAGTAAGTGGGGCATTGCAGCACAAGGTATATTTAGGAAGAGGAGAAGGTAGTGAGTGCTCTGGTGAAGTTCTCACAGGATGGGGAGAAAAAGTGGAGAATAAACCCCTTCTTGAAAATGAGCACAAAGAAACAGAAATGATACTAAAACCCAGTGTTGGCTAGATGATGGCAAATGCAAATATTCCCTTACTCGTAAGTTTAAGTATTATTTCAGTGGATTATTCATACACAGTTGTTACACTTAGCAGGAAACCCATTCTTTTTGCTGTCTGCCTCCTCCTTGTCCTTGATCTACTCTGTCTCTCTTCTGCTCTCAGAATTTTCTACTCATGTTTTTTGTGAAGACCCCTTACATTAGTTTCTCCAGTTTTCCAGTGCTCCACTCCACAAACCATCTGAAACTTCACAGTGCAAAGGGTGAAGTGTCACTATGCAGCCACCCAAAGGAGACAGGACAATGCAGAGCTGTTCTTAAAAAGATTAAGGAAAGCAGAGGAGCCTTAGAGCATCCTGCTGATGAAGTACCAACAGAGAAACTCCTATTTCTCTAAGAGTTTCTTCTCCTCTAGTAGAAGTAGCCAGCAGCAGCCTCTTTCCAAGGCTGAAGCCCCCCCAAGGCCCAGGCAGACTGCTGCTCACAGCACCACAACTGTCCACGGCAGAAAAGGAGCCTTTTGAGCCCATGTTGAACCCTAGCCTTGCTGTCATACATAGCTACAGCAGAAAATCTTATTCTCCAATTGCCTTTGGAACACCTCCTTCTTGTAGAAGCACAAGAGAGCACAGAAGCTACCTGGGCTTGCATACTGACTTCTTCTCCTAAGGCTGCATGAAGTTTAATCTCATTTGTACTGCATTTTGTGCACCAAAATAACAATCATGGTATTTGTTTTGCACATTTTGTAACCCAGTTGCCTCACATTCTTCTCAGAAGTACAAGACTCAACAAAGAATTTGCTTGGTGAAAATAAAAAAAAAAGGTGAATCATGCTAGTTCTGCATAAACCTGTGCCAACAACACAGAACAACACACTTGAAAGCATCTTCTGTTTTCAGTTTGTCACATGTTGTCTTCAACATCTCAAACCCTGTGCCAGTAAGCAACACACAAGATAAACAGACATAAGCTGCTGCTTGACATAAATAGCAGCAATCCCATTTATTGCTCACCCGGCGCTTTTTGGGGCCCTGAAATGCTTAAGAGGAGGGGAAGAAAAGAGGAAAGACAAAACCAGAAAGAACTGGTGTGCAGAGAGAAGCCAACACTGGGTTTTTACTGACCCCTAAGACCATGTTTCTGCAACAGCACTGCACTGGCTCCCTCCTGTCACCACTGCCACCAGGGCAATCTTAGCCCACCTACTGAAACCTCACCTCCACAACTGCTTACAGGCTACAGACTCACACAGTCTTTCACAGGGCCCTTGGTATTTCCAGTGTTACTGCTAGTCCTGCACTCCTCTCTAGTGCTTCCAAAGGGTGGAGTATGCTGTGCCACACACACTAGCACTTCTAGCCAAGGAGATGTGAGATGCATATGGTCACACCACTCACTGTCTCTCCCTGCTGCTTCCCCAGCTTCAGCCGTGTTTTGAAAAGGCAGGAGTCTTCTAGATGCACACCTTCCAGA
Organism: Rhabdornis inornatus; assembly: GCA_013397075.1. NCBI lineage: Eukaryota > Metazoa > Chordata > Aves > Passeriformes > Rhabdornithidae > Rhabdornis > Rhabdornis inornatus. The sequence goes on along the minus strand of VWZS01007332.1, from coordinate 1,561,128 downwards.
CAGTCTAATGAGCACCAAAACCTGGGCAACACCCAGTGTGCTGTGCAAAGGCAAAGTGGGGAGGGTGGCTTGTCCATTCCTGGCACTGCCCCACCAGAGCACCCCTGAGTCTTACCTGAGTGAGGCACTGCGAGAGCTCTCTGGGCAAGGAAGGAAGGGAAAGAGCAAACTTTCAGGAACTTTTATTAGAAATAAGTTTAATATTCGAAGTATTATTCTGTAAGTGGATCGGTCAAGACGTAATTAACATTAGTTTGTTTTAGACCCTGACGGACTAAAGTGCACCAAAATACTGTGTTTTTTAACACTGTAATGGCATGGACAGACACAGTGTATAATTATCTCACATCTGTGAGCACCATGACCACCATGGGGGCAAAAACCTGAGTAGTTGCACATCTAAGGAAGAAAAAAAATGCAAAAAAAAGGTCCCTAAGGGACTGCTGATAAGAAGTACATGCCCCTCCCCCAAATATATAAGGATGCGTGGGAAGACAAGGAACAAGATGAGCAGTATTAAGAACAGATGAGACCCCCTCCCCTTTTGGGAAAGGGACAAGTGAAGGTGACAAAGGGACCATAAAATCGTGCAGCTTGAGCAGTACATACATTGCTGAATATCCATATGTAAAAGTGTGCACCTCAGCATGGCACTCTGCAAAGGTTTTATAGATACAGGAAATGAACTGAATAATGTAAAGTTTAGTGCTCTAAAATTTTCACAGATAAAATATATATCACATCCCTTCCCAACCCTCTTCAGAGATCAGTCTTTCATTCAAAACTAATATAAATCAGAACACAATGAAACCAAGTAATTAGGTACACTACAGCCATTTCCAAATTCTTGGGATGTGTAAATGTGTGCTTTATCTCACACTGCAGTGGAATCTTATGCCAAGCGAAACACATGTTGAAAAATACAGGGCTGATGCCTCTTCAGACCTGACTAAGCTACCAAGTAAGATGGCAAGTATGTTCTGCAAGCCATCTGCTTTTTCTGCTGAGAACAGAGAGAGTAAAAATGTTTACAGTTATTTGAAAAACTCCTGCCCTACTAGCAACATTCCACCAAAATGCAAATATACACATTCTAAAGCACAGCTTACTTCCTTTGGCTAGAACACAGCTTTTATAGGGTATTTTATTTATTGCAAGAGTTACTTAGCTGAAAAAAATAGCTGTACACAATTCTAAGTAGTTTGAATGCCTTGGTTTTACAGGCTACAAATGGAAAGGAAATATAACCTCACTCCCACAGATATCTAAATATTAACAATTTCCAATTATTTCCACAGCCACAAATGCTGTGAAAACCAATCATCATTGCAGCATCAGTGTTACAGTTTGAAAGAAAAAAAAAAAAAAGACTTCACATAACAGAACAAAAAATTAACAAAAGCAATGGTTTCAGCTTATTTAAGCAGAACCAATTATGTCAAGGCCTTTTTCTGTTTCAAGTTTAATATGACTTCTGGATCTATAAAATTACCCTTAGTGACAGAAGAATAAGCTATACAAGCTAAGACCATTGCTAGCTGAAAAACTGCAAAACTGACTGGTGCTCAACCCCATAGCTCACAGTGGATATTCTTACCCCAAAACCCTTCTGTAGTGTGAAGGTATCTAGATATCCTGGGATGGGTGAGAGGAAATTTAGGGCCTGGCACACCAGTAGGGCTGCTGCAGGCTGTGCCCTGAGCAATCCCCCATGCAAGTCCTGGCACTCTGTGTCAAGCTGCTCCTGACACTGCTTTTTGGAGGCTGCCCAAAAGTACAACTCACATGGCCTCCCAGAAACTGCTCTGGATTCAAGACAGAAAGCCATGTAGCCAGGTTAAAAGTTTCCAGAGCCTTCTTTGTTACAGGATGCAAGATCCACATGTCTGGGCACGCATCAGCCCAGACACATCCATCGGGAGGACGTTGGGACACAGACAACAGCCAGACAAAGGCTGGACTTGGAGCATAAACACAACTGAGACCTATTATGCCCCCTGAAATAAATAGAGCGTGTCTAAAGGCTTCTCCCAGCTGCATTCGGGCTCACTCATGGCTGGCTCTTGGTTCAGACAAAGTCAGTGAAGTTTGCACAGATGCCAAATAACTGTGACTGCACCCTCCATGTCGCTGTCACAGCACTGGAGCACAAAGCTCACAGCAGACTGGCCAAGGAAGGAGTGTATGGATGTGGTGGCAGCTGTAGCACCAAGAGGGGACGTGTGGGCACAGCAACATCTCCAGCCATCCCTGACCTCTCCCTTTGGCCAGTGTCCTGTTGGAGTGCAGAGTCCAGCTCTGCCTGGCACAGTTCTCAGCAGCCCACCCCTCCCTAAGGGTTACTCTACCCAGCTAACACTGAGATTAATGAGGTTAAATCAGAGACACTGAGTTCTTGGATAGGGGTGGGACCACTGTAAATGTAACAACTTCTCCAATTTTCTTTTTTTTTTATTTAAAGCAGTATCTTCACACTGACCTTTTAGGTATGTGTTCTTGAAACTTTTGTTACAAGCTAAAATATAAAATGTTCTGTGCAAGTTGGTGTGGAAAACAAACTTCATGAAGTTCAGATTGAAATACATATTAATCAATCTTATCCTAGTTTCTTGAAACACACAGCTAGATTCTCATCCTGTTTAAGCAACCTTGAATTCAGCATAAGTGAAGATATTCTCACCCTAGCTGGCTTCACAAATATCAAATTTCTTCATGAATTCAAACAATCAAGGGTAAAACTTAAACATATTTGCTTGATGTTTATCCACAATTTGTTTTTAAAAATAAAACCAAGTACATTTATTCTAGAGTTAAATCACCCCCCCCCAAAAAAAAAGGCAAACAAATGAAAAAAATAAAAACAAACAACAAAAAAAACACTACACCAACATCCTCCAGTGACTCCTGACCTGTTTTCAGGTCAGGTACATAAGTTACCATTAGTGAGGTACATCAAAGTCTCTATCATCCAAAAAAACTAGGTCCATTTTTCCCATGCTGACAAAGAGACTAAAGAGTACTACTATCTGTAGGGCTTTTATCACTTCATTCAACTTCTCCCTCTATCATTTCCACCAGCTTTATTTGATCTGAATTTGCAGGCCACAAAGTCCTTACTGACTACTATAGGCAATGCATGACCTGGGCAACATCTCTGCAACAGGAGGCAAAGGTTGAAGAGGCCATTTTTGTTTAGGTTTTCTGATTGCCCTTAAAAGTTACATTGGAGGTCTTAAAAGGTCTCTGAGAACTCAGAAAAGGATAGCAGGGAAACAAAAGCTCACAGCTATCCTATGATGTTTCAAGGTTCTGCTTCAGAAAAAAAGTAAATACTGAGACTGCATGCAGACTGGGTATGTTCTCCAACACTCTTGAACTGCATCTTTTTCTCTTTTATTGCTCTTATTATTTACTAGTACTTGCTATAGGAACATATGTTAGTTACAAATTATCAAAAGTAAAATGACAAGAGAAATCTTTCAAATAAGGCAAGACAGGCTAACACCAAATGCTCTTTAGAAAAGCATCCTGTGTGAGCATGGGTAGCACATGCTTCTTTTACAAGACAAGCAATCCCATCTTACAGCTCTGTCCATCTCCCACTACCCCACTTCTGTAATGATAATGCACTGACAGATCTTACCGCTGTGCAAAAGATGCAGCTGCATTCCTGAAGAGTGGTCATCTTATCCAGGGAATATTCACAGAGACATAGCTTGCAAGTGAGGAGAGGCTCCAGAGATAACTCTCCAGCTTCTGACTCATCAGCTGTCATGGTGTGAGGACAAGCCTTCCCAGCAGAGCCCATTCAGTCATTAATGGTGCAACTCAGCCTGAAAAGAGAAATTGGCAGCTGAACCATCGCACAAGCCATGCAGTCTCTTCCACTGCTCTAAGAATTTACATCTCAGATCAGTAAAAGTACCTGCACATCCAAATATACTACTCAACATCTTGTGGCCAGTCTCAACTTTAGGCCATTGAAAATTTACAAAGAGAGTGCACCTCCTCAAAAGACCTGAACTGGCTGGGTTCTCTGAGAACATTTACCTTGCTGGCACAAAGCACCTCAGACAGGCTGCTTAACATAAAAAAAAAAAAAAGCCAAAAAAAAAAACCAACCAAAAAATCCATAAAACTCATACAGATGGGGCATTACACATATATAGATACACACACACACACATATATATAACTCTGCCTTTTCAAATGAGTTTCAGATTCATACTCCTCCTACCTAAATGGGATTCTTCAGTCTTCACTGCACCCACACAGTTCCAGTGAGTGTGGCTGGGAAACTCCCCTAGGCAGTGCAAGACAAGAACAGATTCCCACTTTCTAGGTAAGCACTTTAAACATTTAGTCTGTAATGTAGGTGGTGGGTACCATGAACTCCACCTTCTCCATGAGCTTTTCTGGCCTAAGCATTTGAAAATACTGCACCATAATCATAAAAAATCTCAAGACCCTCATTCTTACACAGCAAAACTGAAAAAGGAATTGAAGAGAATATCCTTGTGCTTAAGCTGAAACAATGCAAAGCCTATTTGCAGATTTTCATCACCTCAGCAGACAGTGGGGTTTGCTGCAGTATTTAAGGCATAAGAAAATCTATCGCCACCTCTAAGAAACTTGGCCCAACTTCCACAGACCTCCTTCTGAATACACTTTGCTGATGGCAAGACAACCTTCACACGTATTTTACAAGCAGAGACCTGATGGCCAGCTGTGCACAGCTGCTTGCAGCAGCACCAAGAGTGCAGCTCTACTAAATCTGAAGGGCTGCATCACAAATGAAGGCGGCATGGACATGAAACCAATCAAGACCTATCAATGTGCCTGTCAGATCTGACATCTCATGAGGCAAACCAGAAACTGGAGCCCTGTGGTGCTCTTCTGCTGGCCTCCCCTGCAGTCCTGAGCACCCTCTGGGTAGGGCTGTCAGGTCACATTTGGCAGCACATCCCTGCTGCCACTCTGTGCCTGCTGGAGCAGCCAACACAGCTGCAGACCGTCAGTGCACGTGTGACAGTGCCTGCTGAATTCCTCCCCGGGGGACAAGGATGGGGATCATGGAGTTTGTGGAACCTTTCCCTGCAGATCCCAACTCAAAACCTTACTCACAGCTGAGCCCATCCCCAGGCCTGTCCCCAAAGCCTCACGCCCTGCGCTCCCACAATCTGCAGGAAGTCACTTTCTCTTCAAAAGCCACAAAACCACAACAAATCTGGGTCAGAGAACATTTACCCCTTTTTAATTTTAACACTTGGCAGTTTCTTAGCCTAGCCTGTCAGAGAAGCCATCAGATTTGTACCTTGGAATGTCTTTCTTGTAAGCACACAGTTTTAAGAGATATGAGCATCATGGCCAAGATTCTGGCAACCAAATTCCTGACCACAAATCCAAAGCAAACTCTCTTTTTATGGCTTGCTATCACTAGCTCATAACATATGCTATTCCCACATTACTCTTGTTGCAGTCCTGGGGCCTGGTACCATGATGCCCCTCACAATTTACTCCATACTGCTCCAGCTGCAGAGCTGGAGCTCCAGCATGGCCAGAAGCCTCAGGAGGAAGCCTCCCTCTGAGTCAGGAACTGCAACAATCTTCTGTAATTACTGCAGTGGGGCGGGGGGGGGAGAACACTGAGTCACTGGAAACGCTATGGCAGATCAAGAACTACCTGTTATTTAAACCTACGTGCTAGACGTTATCTCAGTATTTAGGAGAATTGTAACACATTTACTCAGGTTGCTTTTCAATGGCAGCTGCATCTGTACTCACCCTCATTCTGCACTGATCTGAAGTTTCTTCATTTACACAGTAAAAGGCAGCAATGCTAAAAGGACAGATGGACAAAAGAACAGGCAGGAATATTTCAAGATGTAGGAATGGATACAGATGTTTCAAAAGTCAGTGTTCTCCTTGTAACTAGGAGGGTTATGACCCTGTATGCAGGCAGCATTAAGGCAGCTGTAGGAAGATTCAGGTGTATGATTGAGATTTAGGGCTAGAGGCTAATTTTAGATGGCCTAAATCCAGCACTCAGTGTTATGGTGAAGAGCAGGCTCCTGATACACCACTCTGCGCTAGTAGCAACCTAATGCTGCAGTGTGATGGCTGTAGGGCCTCATTATGATATCCCATCGTCATTGATGATAACTCTTGTCCCTGAAGACTTCAGGTTAAATTCAGTTTTGCTCCCCGTCCCTCCACACATCCGTCCTTCCCTCACACCACGATGCCAGAGCACAGCTGAGGGTCTCCCTAAAATAGGCAGAGCACCCTGTGGAAATCTCCAGCAGACAACACCAAGCAAGGCTGGCACATCAGAGGATCCACCCCCAGACAGCCCAGGCTGGCTCACCTCACCACAGCCTCATTAACTCCATCAGAGTTCATCAAACGAAGAGAACAGGATCAGAGAACACAGAGACAGCTTCATGTCCTGCCTGCTCAGCCCTTGAAGCCCACTGTGGCTACCAGGAAGAGCACTCCTCCCATGGTCCCTGAGAGGCCAGCTTGTCCACAAGCAGCTCTCCGGATCAGGCTGGCACAGGCAAAGCCATCCTGTCAGTGCTGAACACCTGCCTGCCCAAGGAAAGCCCCATTCAATAGCAGCTGGGCTCTGAAATCAGCTGTGCGGTGGAGGTTCATGCTCATCATCATCACATCAGATGGTGGTAGCAATGGGGAAAAAAAGACACATCTTCCTCCAGTTCCCTCTGCTCCTCCTATTCTTCCCCAACACTGCAAAATGCATTGTCCTCTCTCAAGCTCTCCAACTATCTCCTCAACTTTATCAGCCCAGCAGAACTGACTTTTCCAGGTGCTGCAGGGAAGCCATGAAGCTCCACCTCAGTTACTCTGAATTTTTATGGCTTTCACTTTGCTACGCTTATCCCACTGTCATTACTTTATCACACATCCATCAGTCCTCTTTACAGAGGATTAAAATTCCTATTGTAATTACAACTGAGTTGCCAATAGGTTAGATTGAAAATAAAGCATTTTGGGTGTATGTGTTGTGCAGGGAAGAGGGAGTCACTGAAGAATGAGTTAGGAACAAAACGTAGAAGACCATTCAATATTTGGTTACATGAACAAAAGTTATTGGAAATAAAAGTAAATGGAAAGCTTCTGAAAAACAATGGACACTCATATAAGTACAACACATTGTTAAGCATTAAAACCTTCCCTTTCATGCTTACAAACACAAATGACCTGTTTAGGAAAGCATCCCAAAAAAAGCAAGAAATGTGTCACTGAAACTGTAGTGCAGCACCTCAACTCCACAAAGAAAACCTCCACTGAACAGCAGCACAGGCTCCATGAGATGTTATGGAATATGGATAAACATTTCTTGAGGGCATTGTAATCCAGAGAAATATACTGGTCTGAATATACTGAAATATACAGCGTGAGTCATGGCAAGGAAGGGGCAAACTGGCCCCATAATGCATAAACACTCAGGAATTCTGAAGATCCACTTTTTTTGTCTACTTCTATCAGCCACGTACACGCACACACACGGATCACACTCCTTTCACACTGCACACGATTTCCAGGAAACTGGACATCTTTCCTCAAATTGTATGCTGCTCATCTCATAAGAAGACTCGTACTTCCCTGGCTGTGACCCTGAGGGTGCTGATGCCACAGGATAAGGCAGGACCAGAAAGTCAGAACAAATGTGAGTGAGTTATGGGGGGTCAGCCCTGGTGGGGTGGGAACTGCACGGTCACCAGGACCACAGCTTGCCAAGCACTCAGACCTGTCAATGTTTCCATCTCACTCATCTACCGGCAGACACTTTCGTTTTGTCCCTGGGAGGTGACAAAGCTTTGTGGTTTCTTGTAGCCCTGAAACATCTCAACACTGCCCATATGCAAGAAAACATTAGAGTGTGCTCAAAGCAGAAAGGGCTGAGAAGGGTAGGTACAAGCAGAAACACTAGCACCAAAGCATGGAGATTTTGAGTGAAACACTAAAAACAGAAGAAAAGCACTGGAGGAAGGAATGCAGAACTTGTCTGCCTTCAGGGCCTCCTGACACCAGACTGTCTGATGTCTAACCTTGAAAATTACTTCCTAATAGCAAGTATCTGCAATGCCTGCTTCTAGACAGGTACCCATTGCAAATCCTGGCATTAGTGTCCTGAAGTGGAAACTACTAACTCCCTGTGACAGGAGTCAGAGAGCAGCTGGGTGGGTGTCTGGGAGACAGCCAAGGTCAAGCCACCCCAGCTCCACAGAGGTATCAAAAATCGACGCAACCTACTGCTGAAACTTTCCCTGTAAGCAGGAATTTTAAGGTAACATCTTGCTAAAAGTCACACAAAGGCTCTCTTGAGTCTGCCCAGCTGCCTCAAACCATGACTACTACCAAAGAACAGAAGTTACTCTGTGTATGCCATAGAGAAAACAAGCCAGGCAGTCTCCTGACCTGAACATCAGGACATTATCGGTGTGCCTGCAACCAACTCACTGTATTTAGTAAAAAAAAAGCATCTGAATGTGACTTTCACTGCTTAGAAACATCACATAGAATCATTAAAGCCTCCTGCAGTGAAGCTGGAGGAGAAAGAATGGAGTATGTTCAGCACCACAAATCCTGCTTTCATTTTTTCACATGCTGTATCCCATTGCAAAAACAGAGCTCTTGGAGAAGCTACTTCAAGTCTTGTGTTTACAAACAATTCTGCTGAAGTTAGTCAAGCTGTATGCTTTTACCTGCCACTAGAGTTCAAAGGAAGCCAAGAAATGCACAAGTATGAGACACATTGCTCCAGGAAACATTGGTGGAACAAAAAGGGTCCTTAATGTGTTTTCCCCTTTGGGCTGGCAGGTCCATCCTGTGGGCAGGGTGAGACCTGAGAGGGCCCTCTCCCCCATACAGCCATAAACCAGCACCGAGGCATGTGGACTTGCATAAGCATGGTGAGATTGAAAAGAGGTATAAGGATACATGTGGGTCTAACACCTAGCACAGCATTTCCCCTTTTTTTTACAGAAAAAAAAAACAACTCGGCATCAAAACAAACTCACAGCATGTGTGCTACACTCCTATTTAGTGTACCAGGTATTTACTAAAGTCTCTAGGAGAAACATTTGCAAGCACTGCAAGTTCTTTCTCATGCCTTAGAGATTTTTCAAGTACCCCACCCATTATGAAATTACTTCAGTGCCATACAAAAACCTGGTTTGACATTGTTCACTCAGGATTCTGTTGCTTCCTGTAACTAAGGTTCCCCCCTCATAAAATAAAATAATAAAAGAAAACTACCTGAAAAACACAAGTGTTGAAAACCAACGCTAAAAATCAGACCCTTGGGGAAAAAGAGCAATTACAGAAAGATCTAAAAAATACAACAGAGTGGTGTTAAGATAATGGGGTCAAATTACAAGATAAAAACTGAGCTATGAAATTAGGACTTGTGAAGACAGCTGTCAGAAACCCACATTTCTATTAATTTCAGTGACACGCCATCATTACCAGTTTTGTAATGTCATTCAAAATTCATTACTAAGACAGCTTTTTTAAACTCAGCATTTCTGCTCAGAGAATTAGTTCGAGTCAAGTGCACTAGAGCTTCTGTGGTCTTACATACAGACAGACCACTAACCCATGGTGCATCAATTTCTCCTTATGATATGCACTGCCTACACAGAGCTACCTATCCAGTCCATACAGCATTACTTATCAGGCAGGCAGTAATCCAGTTAGGCTGTAAAACATATGATTAAAGCCCCAATTTAAAAAAGCCTTCATCTTCAAGGATGACATTTAATCATATGTTTAAGTGCTCCTGTGTATCAAAGCCTGAATGTTCTGCTTTATGGAAATGAGGTTATTAAGAAGTTAAACAAGTACTTAGATTTTCTGAAATCATGGTCTCAAAAAAAAGCAAACAAAAAGATCCACAAATAGAAGGTCTCATTTTAAATACATTTTTAATATATTCAGAATTACTTCTGAGCCTTAAAACAGCAAGCACTTGATTACATCATGTATGAGGAGTACCCATTTCTGGATTACCATAATATGCTACCAAGCTGAAGCATTAGAGAGAATAAAAGCATTTCAATATCTGTTCTCATTGAGCAAGGCTTCAGAAAAGTCAGATGTATAATATTTCATGACAGCTTTCTATACTGTAAAATTTTTATTGTCAGAAAACTTGTTTAAAGGACAAGCAGTCTAGGTAAATGTGCTGGTACATGAGAACACACCAAAGGCAATTTCTCTCACTTGTTTTCATTGGAATACCTGGGGAAAAAAACCCAAAACCTTGAGCTGCTGTTCAAGAAGCAGTAGCTATATGGAGTATTTTCATATCATGCTAGCAACCAAAAAATAAATATATCAAATACTTTTAAAGGAATGCAGTGAGTGGAAAGCCTCTTGCACCAAAAAAGTTAAGGGACTGACTATAGTAATTCAGGGTATTATCCAGATTTCTGCCAGGAATTTTTATACCAGCACTTTGGGATATTTAAAATACACATTGAACAGCTTCCCAAATATTACACACACCCAATCATTCCAAAACATTCTAACAAACCAAAACACCACTAGGACAAATATACATCAGTCTCCACAAGGCTTTGAGAGTATACTTGTTGGATAACTTGTTTACTGTACCTTAATACTGTGAGGTATGAATAACTTCAAAAATTTAGAACACCAGTTCTCCACAGCAACTTCTTGTGACCTATGTCAATATGTCCTCAGGGATATGGCTTTTTTTGCAAGAAGACCATGGATATTAACTGAATATAGCAGAATTTTTTTTTTCTGAAACAGATGTGACTCTGCAATTGTAGAAATTCTTTATAGATTTCTTTGCAATACTGATTGAGAACAGGCAAGAGGGAAAAAAGTGGGGTTTTCCCCCTTCCAGTTTTGAAAAACAGAAGAGTCTAAGAACAGGAAATCTATGAGCTAATGGCAAAATAAATGCTGCTACTCACAGCTGAAGGGAGCTAGGAAAAGCACTTTTGGATCACTTAAAGATGAAAACATGTCAACTAAAAGAGAAATAACTTGCCTGTTACTAAACTCAAATGCAAAATCAAAACATGGTATTCAACTCTTTCCAAAACTGACAGGAGTCACACAATGGCAATACTAATCGAATCCATGAGGATGGGAGCAATCCATTCTGCATGGGATGAGCTCAGACCATACTGCAGAAGCCACCACTTTCACTCGGTTCTGAGCTTGAAACTAGGACATATCAAAGTTGAGGACACAACTCTATCAACACTGGCAGGCTGGAAAGCCACAGCTTCCTGCACCAGATCTCCTGGATGTGAGTCCTGGGCAGCCTGTGGGTTTCAGTCTCGGAGTGACCCAGATGTATCGGGCTTACTGTGCCTGACCAGTGGGATGATGCTGGCCCCAGGCACAGGTTTATTTATGGTGACATGCCTGGTCCTGCAGGAGTTCAGCAGCAGGATTCTCCTAAGGTTTTATGTTCATCTTGGTCACAGCGCTCAGCAAAGTTGATCAGCACAAAATGCAGCGAAACAAAGTGTGGTCAGACAAGAGAACTAGAGTGTTTTGGCATCAAACATTTCCAGATATTTCCAAAACATATTCAAACAACAAAATTATACCAAGTACAATTCCAAGTACTGGTTACCAGGTCTGAGATTAAAATCTAAAGCTTTTCTAAATAACATCCTCTGTTCTTAATGACACTATGCAACATATGTTAATGCTAAGCTGCAAGGAATTTCCACCCAAACTAGTCTGGTGCACTTTACTTTTAACATCCTGTTGACAAGAGGTAATATACCACTATTAAATAAAAACACATTCTTCACAATGACAAATGATAGATCTTTCTTTCAGACCACATGAAGGCTTTTGGTAACTGTGGCATTTACTAAGTAAAAGGAATTGAGCTTTTTGGAGGTCAAATGGGTTGATAACTTGCCTAGCTGTCTCTGCTGAAACAGGAATAGGAAGTCAGATGTAACAATTTGCCTTTGACACAGAAAAAATGTTTATTTTTGTTGATCGGATAACAAAACCTTGGGATGTGCTAAATCTCTGAGCTGGAATGTTTACAGTTTAGATAGGGTATGTTCAGAAGACATTTGCAACATTCTAAAACATTTGCCTGTTCTAAAACAAGCGTTTTTAGGAGATATTTGTAAACACACACTTTACAGTGAAAGCACTGGAAAACAGAGGGACCAGCTTCATGTGTTTGCAGTTGGCACTCTTCTTCTAACAAGAAACTAATTGGGCTCTCAGGGTCCCCTGGCTGGAGAATGCCGAAGCTGTGTCTGGAGCAAACAATGTCCTGACTGCAAGGCAAGCAGATCAAGGCAAATAGAGATGCGACACAAAGCCAGGCCTCCAAAGGGCCAGCAAGAAACTTCTTGATGTCAAGAGAAGCATGCAGAGTTAGCCAAAAGCCAAGGAACAACTCAACTGACAGGAACAAGGAAACTGATCTTCCACTGAATTCTGCAAAATGTACTGAAAGCCATCTATTGAAAAAAAAATTTAACGTGTGTTTATTTTTAGAAGGAGTGATCTGAGAAGTTCTCTTTCAGTGCTTGCAATAAGATGGTACCTTCAACATCTCTGTCATTTCATTTTGTCAAGCCACAGAAAGTGTAAACTTGCAAGAATAAATAAGTCCTACAGACTTTTTTCACTACAAGCATTGAAAAGCACTTTTAACAATTTTAGATTTTCATCAGCAGAAATAACAGAATAAGTTGATTTTCCTTCTACAACAATTTTTGTGTGACAGCTCAGTGAACAAAAATAATACCTGTAACATTTTAATCTGCCCCTGTGTAATCTTACAGTCAAATACATTGTTCATTATTATACAGTAAATATGTTATTCGAGGTAACCAAAACTAAAACAATTAAAACATTGAAAACTGCCCTTGAACCAAATGTATCTCAATGACTTAGAAAGCTTACCCAGTGGAAACTTGCAAGTCTTAACTACAAGGACAGTCAGTGAATCAAAGACTGGGAAACAAATCTGAGGATTAGACCTTGGGGAAGTCACTATCTCTAACATAAGCCTTTGCCATTAAGAAAACAACATGAACAGCTACTGACTTGCTGAAATTTGGCAAGAAACAATAATAGAGGTTTGGACCTGGACACAAGGCTGTTTTGAAACTAAACATATTTACTGAAGTAACTCTTACTATTGCTTTTCATGACTAGTAATTAAACTAGTCGGAGTGTATCCCTAAACCACTCTGCCAGCTCCTCAATGCGTCCTTCCAAAGGCAACTGGAGATGAAGAAAGGACAAGTTCCAGCTCTGGCCAGATCCGCAGAGGCAAAAGGGAGAAGTAAACGCCAGTAACAATCCCCTGACTGAGCATCTCTCTGCTTGTACTTTCAGTATTCACATTTCATCTCCCTCTTTCCCAGCCAGTGAATGGGAAAAGGTAAGAGCCCAGCACACTGGGAGAGAGATCTTGGGAGGAATTCTGCTGCAGGTAATTTCTTCCATATTGCCTACTGCTCCAGTGTGGAGGAGCCCCATGTGCCCAGGCTTTGAATTTGGGGCACCTCTAACCTCTGATAAGCCTCATGTACATGCTGCTAAACAGAAGTTGCAAACTATGCTGGCATAGCAAAAATACCTTCAACTACTATCAGTCTTACACTCTTGACTAACTTTAACAGCCATGTATTTTTAAAACAAATGTATATTCCCATTTTTATAAATAAACATTTTTAACACACATTATCTGTTTTGCTCTGCATTTTATTAACAGTGTAAGACAAATATGGCATTTTCTTAAACCTGACTAAAAAAGCTGTTTGATTGATGACACTGTCTATCACACAACACAATGTTGTCTCTTTGCTGCCCTGCCCCCTCCCACCCTGTTTTCCACATCCCACTTCTGTCTCTGTGCTTCAGGCTCCAAGAATTCACAGTAAGATTTTTGCCTGTACTGTGCCAAGCACAGGGAACACAGTTAGTTTCTCAGGGGCTTGATGCAACTACTTAGAAATCCAGATGTTAGTATAAGACATGTAATAAAACAAAAGTGTCCATGAAACGCAGTTAGAGGTTTGCGTTCATCACTCCCTCACTCCAATTCCAAATTTCAACATTCATTACAGAAATAATTACAAGGGAGAACAGCAACCTGTAAACAGACAAGATTTCAGCCTCCAGTGCCTCAGCATCTGGTAACAACTGGCTAGTCTCTACATGATCCATGCAAAGTCCTGCCAATGGGAGTGTTTCCAAAGCAGTATTTTTCAATGGACCTGTGCATTATGTGTGCAAAGATAAGCAACTGGGAGCTTATCTTTGAAAGAAGCTGCCCCACCTTCCAAACTCCCAGAAAAATGAGTAAGTAGAACTGAAAAGAACTCATATACTTGTTATGTTATAGGATGACAGTCTTACAGAAACATTTCTAGAAACTTTCTGCTAGCTGGTCTTTTAATTATGACCGTGACAACTAATGCCCATAGGCAAAATAGGCATTTTGTCCTCATTGTTGCAGAATTTGGAGAAAAGACAAGAATTCTTGACTTTTTCTCTGCTCCTTACAAGTGTATGTTTCCCTAATTTGATGATCTATCCTCCCAAAATGGGTAAGCAAAGTTAACAAGGGGGTTGAAACCACTCAAGCCATGCAAACTGCTTGGGTATTTGCAACAAAAACATTGACCAATCCAAAAAATACATTCCTCATAGTAGCACTGTCTAAATTATGTACACGTATGTGGCTTCTACTTCACTCCTGGCAAAGGGCACAAATGCCTTTCCCACAGATTTTCTGTGGAAACTGTGATGAAGAATCCCCACCACTGAAACCATCAGTGCAAATGCGGAGAGGTCAAGAGGGTGCAAGATTGCATCTTCTCCATTGTGAAAGATTTCAGCAAGCAAGTTATTGCTGGCCCCGTGGATTTTATCTTAGCCCTAAAATGGGTAAACCCCATGGGGAAGAGCTCCAGTACCAGTGGTTGGCAGAGTGCCTGCTGCTGTGAAAAATGTTCCAGTGAGTGCAGTGGTAAACAGCCCACAGGATCAACTTGATTTCCCCAATGACTACAGGTTCATAACCTTCTTTTTTTTTGTGGGGGGGGGGGGGGGGGAAGACTAGCTTGTTTTCCTTCATCATCTCCCCACCTCCATCAGAGTGCTTCAAAAATTAATCACAGGCAGAACACATGAACTCTCCAATCTACTGCTCAGACATAACCAGTGCCAGTCTGTGTGTCACTGCTTCTACTTAATTCTGGAATTTTCTTTGCATGCAAAGGATTAGCCTGGATGCTGGTTGTCATGAAATGTGTTTTTCCTTCTATGTACATAGAGATTTAGAGTGTGTAATTTTGAATTATTTGCAGCTACATGTACACATATGCAAAGAAATCTCCCCCGCACCACAGCAACATACAGTACATAAGAGTGTAAGCAGAGGTAGTCTCAAAGCAATCTTTCTAGTCCCTGAAAACAGATACAGCTCTTCCAGTGATTTCTCCTTTTTGCAAATATATAGAACATGTAAATGTTTTCAGATCTGCTAGTTTCCTTCCCATCTATCTGAAAATTCAACAGTTTGTATAACCAAACGTGAGTATCATCAAAGCCTCTGTCAGATACCCAGACAACGACCACTCCTTGAGTAATGACTCATGTCTTATACTTTCCATCCTCTCCTCATTTTTACAACAAAGCAAAAGGCAGAAAAGCCTGCAACAGACACGAATACTGACAGTCTCAATTAAAGGGCAGAAGCATGAGCACAGCAGTAAAATGGTAATTTTTCCTTCTAATAAAAAGTGATTCTGTATTCTGTCTCCTAACCAGTATCTGGACGAACTAGATAAGTGGGTGCTTAAGAACCAAATGGCTCAACAAGTCCAAGTGCAAAGTGCTGCACCTGGCTCAGGGAAATCCCAGACATGGGTACAGAATGCAAGAAGAACTCACTGAGAGCTGCTTTGCCAAAAATTACTTGGGGGGGGTCTCGTGGATCAAAACTTGGACATGAGTCAACAGCATCAGTGCTTGCAGTCCAAAATGCCAACCACATCCTGGGCTGCACCAAAAGCAACGTAGGCAGGAGATCAAGGGAGGGGATTCTGCCCCTCTACTCTGCTGAGATCCCACCTGGAATTTTGAATCTAGCCCTGGGGTCCTCAGCACAAGAAGCACATGGCCCTGTGAAAGAACGACTAGAAAAGGGCCACAAAGATAATCAGAAGGCTGGAACAACTCTCCTCCAAAGACAGGCTGAGAGAGCTGGGATTGTTCTGCCTGGAGAGGGGAAGGCTTCAGGAACACATCTGTGTGGCATTCCAGTACCTAAAGGGAGTCTATAAAAAAAGGAAAAGTAATTTTTACACAGGCAGATAGTGATACAACAAGTAGAATGGTTTTAAACTAGAAGAGGGGAGATTTACATTAGGTGCTAGGAATAAATTCTTTCCTCAAAGGGGTAGTGAGACACTGGAACAGACTGCCTAGAGAAGCTGTGGATATCTCATTCTTGGAAGGCCAGGTTGGACAGGATTGTGAACAACCTGGTCTAGTGGAAGGTGTCCCTGCCCACGGCAGTTAACTTGGAATTAGATGGTCTGTCTTCGAGGTCCCTTCTAACCCAAGCCATTCCACAATTCTATGCTCTCTTTTCTCTCCTTGCAACAAAAATCATGTATAACAAGTACCCATGATGGCTGTGTCTACAACAAGCTCAGGTAATACACAGGAAGAAACTCCATCCAGAGAATTTGTTTTAGTGTTCATGGACCCAAAAGTCAGATTTATGTGTCCCAAATCGTTGTGCCTGGTGCTGGCTGGCTTTGGGACTCCAGAGATAACAACTCGGAAGGAGCAGGGATGCTTGTAGGTCCCATAGCTAAGTTAGCCCAAACTCCACCAAGGCTGGAACTGTACTTGCAGGAATCAAGGACACTCAAAGCAGAAGGTAAACTGGTGACCTTTCTAACTACATACTGTGGATTTTCTCTTGCGGGCTGAGCAGATTCCCCCAAAAATACAGGAAAAAACCACCCAGATCTTGGTCAACTCATGACATTTTTTTATTATTATAATAGAATAAAAGAAATCAGAAATGAGAAACACATAATATGATTGTGCACAAGTACCAATACATACAAAGAGATCTAGGAAACTCCAAAAACAAAGTGGTTTTTGACATAGCTACACTTTTTATTTGAAAGTGTGTCTACAATGTAATTAACCTAGTTATGCTCTCAAGCCTAGAAATTTCTACTTGGCACCTCTGTTCCTCCTGGAAGACTAGGAGTTGGAAAAGTCCTACTTCAGCAGGAAGGGAAGGATAAGGACCTTTGTAATTTGAGATACTTTTTTTTTTTAGTGTTTTAGTATCTCCTAGCAGTAACCTACTTTATGAATGTAAAGCCCACTCAGTTCCCACTGAACCGGAACCATTTAGAAGAGACACAGAACGATTACCGAACACTATTTTCTTACTGATCAGCACAAAGTTATTTGGCACAAGCATCTCTGTAAATGTTTGTCCAAGACTAGGTAAACTTTCAGTGCACGATGGCCCCCAGACCTGTGCTTCTGTCAAGTGAGAAGGCTCATAGTCTAGCACTGGAGCTCAGCTACGCTTCAGCAGAAATACAGAATGCTAGAGGCTGAGCTTAGTATCATTGCTGTCTTTCCCTTTGGATCTGTTCTTTCTTGTTTTGTTCAATGTTTCCCTTTGCAAACCAAAAGAAGATTAGTTTTCAAATGGAATGAATGTCAGGGCAAAGAAGACAATTTGTGAAGTACATTATACTGGGCTCCGCTTTGGCATGGAGAAACCAGAGGAGGAGTGAATTGCACCCAGCTCTGGGCAAGTACCAGAGGAAAAGCACAGCTCCAGAATCACTTTCAACCCCACGAAGCTGAAGGCAATGTCTGCTTTAGGATATGCAAGGAGGTCTGATGGGACTCAGCTCACAGCGACACTGGCAGCTTGCCACAGTATTTTGTTCATGTGTGCCTGAGATATCCACAGGTCCAGAGCTGTAATTATGGTCTCAGATATCACAGTACTACTAGCCCAGGAGATATTTATGGATCTGATACGTACAACCTATAGGCACTGTGAAGTTTCAGGCACATTCAAGAAAATTCCCCACTCCAGAAGAGGGACAGAAAAGCTACAGCAGTTCTTTTGACCTACATCAGAGCAATACATGCCACTGGGTCTCACCACTGGAAGTCACTGAAAGGTCTGAACAGGGCAAGCTGCAGGCACAGGGCTCGGGTTCACACCACAGATATTATCAGAGGTATACTAACGAGCTGCAAACCAGGTTAAGCATTAGCACTGCTTGTTTCCCTGTGGAGTGGCTTGCTGCTTCTTGCAGTTGTGTTTTAAACTCACAATAATAATATGGACAAGTACATACCTTCCTCCACCAAAAGGGAAAGGCCAGACAACCACTTCCCCCCTATTTGTTTCTACAAAGCTTGTGAAGCATTTAGAGACTAAAGTGCAATCCAAGAACCTAGCGAGAGAGATAAAACTCCATACTGTTTGCTATTTATATTGCTAACTTTTGCCCCAAAGCATACTATCACACAGAGTCACCAAAATGTCACATCTGCAGGAAAGAAGACCATGACCACCAACGAGGTGCATGCAGAGCATACTTCAGCATGGGCAACAGACACTTATTCCAGGTTGCCAAATGCTAGTTCCACATGAAGTCTAGGAAGGTTTCTGTGTCCTTGTGTGAGCAGACAGGACTTCGTGTGAAATATCCCCCACCAGACACTAAGATGCATGGGAGAAAAGGATTCTGATTCTCATCATACTGACTGGGCTCCGGAGCAGCTCTGGTTTATTTTGAAAGAATAACTCCACTTTACTTCAGCTTTAGACACTCTGCAAAGACACACTTCTCAATCCATAATCTAAAGCATTACTTCCAACAGCATAACTGCAGCCATGCCCTTATCAATGTGCAGTACTTTCTCCAAAATAGCTTACGTTCATTGAAGGAAGGGTTTCAGTCACTTTCATGTTAAAGCAACAACCCAGACACCCACTCACATTCATGCACAGACAAGTTCTATACAGGACAAGAATCAGGACAATATATTTGTTTTGAAAAACATTTAAGGACGCGATTTTGAAACTTCTGTTTATGTAAATACTGAAATCCCAAACCCAGTGCCTGCCCTTAAGCGAGATCACTTGCCCTTCAGGCTGAGGGCAGCCAAACATATCAGATTGCTCTGCCTGCTCACAGGGAGTTGGAAAGCTGCATGGGGGTATTTCAGTCACAGCCTGTACCTCTGCTAGAATTTACTTCTTTAAAGAATTTGGTGTCTATTGACCAAGAGAATTTGAAGATACCCTGCAATGCTTTCTTCACTACAGTAATTCTAAATATTTTAAAACTTGCAGTGCTCTCTGAAGGAAGACATTTCATATTGCTGTATGCAGTTAAGAAGCAGAGTGCTTTTGTATTACAGAAAATACAGAGTTTTAAAATAAACTAGACTGAAACATCTTCATTACTAAAGTTGCTTTGCACTGAGAAAGCCTTGTGATGAGAAAGCAGTGCAAACATTCCAGTAAATGCAGTTGTCTATTCTTAGTGTCAAAAAAATTTAAAACACAAACTAGAAAACAAAAGTGTGGTATATTCTGTATGTGCTTACATAAACGACATAACCCTAAACCCTGAGCAGATTAGAAGTGTACATTAACACGGATTAGAAGTTAACACTTAATACAGATTAATGTATTTTTTTTCCTTCCTGATACCAGCTGCGTGGGACTGTGGCAGAAGAAATGCCTTTAAAGCAGCAGGAAGTATCAGCATTTTAAACCCAGGCTCAGGCTTCCTTCAGCTTAATCAAGTATTTTTTCAATATGAAGTTCTTCTGTTTAAACTAAAACATACTGACAGTATGCCATTTTAGCAACTGCCTTTCACACAGATACCTCCTAATACTGCAGCATTTCTAAACACTTCACACAGATATTTCTCCAAAAGTTACACTGACAAAGTCATTTCCCCCTTTTAGGGAGTACTTGATGTCTATTTATTTTCAGCCTTTAACAGGAGACCAAGGCTTCCTTCTGTCTCAGCTAAGCACCACATAGCTTGATTTTAGCCAACCACAAATAACATTTATTTTAGCTATTTAATCATTCCAGTCCTTACCTTAAAGAAAAAAAAAAAAGAAGAAGAAGAAGAAGAAGAAGAAGAAGCCTTTTCCACTCATTAGAAGCAAATGCTGGCTTTCTGGTTTTTTTAGGGTATCCTTAGTGGAAAAAGCTGTATTCCAACCTACCTTGAAAGGAGAGCGGCACTCGCTGCCGGCTGTGCGGCTCCTTTCTCAGTGGCTGCGCTCGGACTGTGGCATTCCCAAAGCAGCAGGATGGCACAGACCCCCGGAGCTCGCAGCAGTGAGGAGCGGAGCAGATCGCTGCCACACGCCCTTGCTCTCTGGCTGGCTGACGGCTGGACACTTTTAAGGGCTGCCGCAGCAGGACTCGTCTCCCAGCCCCTCTGCCGCCCCGACAAACCATCCCCTGCCTGCTACGAAGCGCACGCTGCCATTAGATCCCAACCGCGCGTCGCAGCCCGTGTGCAGCAGCTGTGGCAAAGAAAGCTGCATTTATTTATACAGGAAGCGTGAGCACAGCACTTCCTACTTCCCATCCCAGACTCAATCCAGCCGCAGGTGATTCCTTAAAGCCTGTCAGCTCCCAGCCAATGCACGCCTCGGCGTTCTGATTTGGGTCTGTGCAGCTTTGAAACACAGCTCCCACCCGAGCCCCGACCAGGTAAAGCTGGAAGCAGCAAGGCATTAGATGGGACACTCATCAAAGCCCTCCCAAATGAACCTGTTTGGGAGAGCTGTTTGCACAGCAGCTGATGGCTGAAACCTTGCTGGCTTCTACTTATGAAATATGTCATTAAAAAAAAAAAAAAGTGATTTCTTCACGTTGGGAGGGAAGGGAACAAAAAATCAAAGTACCTGTGCAATTTCAGACCTGAGTGTTTAATGATGACGGTGCTCATCTTATTCTGTCAATACTCAAATTTCACTATTTGAGCTGTCCTTGTGTGCATGAGGGGTTGGGAATCCTGCAGTTCTCTATTCCAGACCTAAGGGTGTGATTCACAGCAGCCAAGTAGCAGGAGAATATCTAATTGTGCCACATGACACCAAACCCACAAGAACTTTTCCTGCTGTAGGAAATGCACCACACCCACAGATAAGAAATATAGATATGTCAAGAGTGCAGAGGGTGCAGAAAAACAGAGGGAAGTATAAATGTTAATCGACAATTTTCTTATGATGAAATAAATCTACTTTGTACTTCATGCAATCATTACTGGCATTTTGCCTTCAGTACTTTCCTGTGAAAAATTATATATAAGCATTCCTTCCGGGGTGTATAAAAGCTCACAGCTGAGCTTTTAGTTATTTTCAGACAATTATACTGCATCAGATTANAATATAGCTGTTCCTACATGGGGAATCTTGTTGATCCCTATGGTGTTCATCAACAAGGCTACAACAAGATTAGGCAAACTAGAGCCATGTCACATATACTGCCACTTGAGCTGGCAGAGCATTTCCCAGCAGAAGCAGACGTATGTATTCTCAGCAGTGGCCAATCCTAGGCAAGACTCAAGAAACACTGAGGGCTCAGGGCTATTTTTTTAGGCTCTAGAACAGTAATGAAAATGTTGAATTCTTCGGAAAATTTTACAAGTAGAAAATGATTCTCCTTTTGTGGTTAGATTTTTATCCTGCATGTTCTGTTCTAGTATCAAATAGCTCAAGCTTCTATCCCTACTCTCTTTACTACCTTCCCTCTGCTTTCAGCTCCTCTATTTTCCTCCTGCAGCTGCCCCCTTCAGTACTCTGTCTCCATCACATAAGTACTTGATGGACCACAGATGAAGCTCAGCAAGAAAACTCCTCCTGTTCTCAGCCCCTGCGCTCAGCACCACAGCACTTGAATAGCAAAAGGCAATTATCTCAAGGAGGAGAGTGGTGAGAGAGGGAGGATGAAGGAAATCAAGTCATTCATGCAGGTGTAGGGGAAATGGCAGGGCAGTAAGTTCAGAAGCAGAGCAGGGCAGTTGCCAATAGCAAAAGCAGCATCTGGTTTGGTACTTAACTCCTTGCTGGCACAACAAAACAAAAACAAGCTTCACTGAAGTAGGCTCCACCAGTGAAGAGATACAACCACAACAAAGATTAGTCATCTTCCTTTCAGATAAATGATGANAAAAAAAAAAAAAAAGCTTGTGCAACTTTAATTCAGCCTCCTTGCTGAATTATTCCTTTATATTACAGCTTTGCTTGAATTACCATCATATACTCTTTTCCTCTCAGAATTTGTAAAAACTTAGAATTTATCGATCTCACACTGGTTGTTGTATATAATTTTACATATAGTAATATGATATATATAATTTATATAATTTTATATACACAATTTTTATATTTTTATACTATTTTAATATATTTAGGGAGGGAAAGAATAATACCCAGAAAAAATATAGCTGTTCCTACAT
>VWZS01007332.1:1449693-1538293 GCA_013397075.1 Rhabdornis inornatus | reverse complement strand
AATTGTGTGGGCTGAGTTGTATTTGGGGGGGGGGGGTGTTCTTTTAAACTACAAAAACCAGATTTAGTACATTAAAATGCACAAAAATTCTGGAAACTTCAGCTGCAAGCATCCCATCTTATTTTTATCCCATTTCCTACTGTCTCCATGCAAGTTATAATGTGATTGCATAAATGTGCAAAACTGCTTACAACAAAATTATTTTCCCTTAGACATCACAAAATTGGTGAGAAAAATCAAGAATGTTACTCAAGACATTTAATTAACTGGAAATGTTAAGATACGCTTGTTCCAAGCACTCCACTTCTTGGGTATCAAATCCTAAACTGTGGGGCCCAGATTTACACACCAGACAATCACTTACTGATGCTCTGTGGACAGCTGGCTATGCCCCTGCCTTCATCTTCTCTTCTGTATTTGCCCCTACTTTTGTGCTTATCCAGGATCCCCACAGCAAAGAGGACCTGAAGGTCATGTGGCACTGTGCAGGAGCTCAGGCTACAAGGACTCGAGATGATCAATACTGATGATTCTTTCAATTGCCATCACCAAAAGATGTAAGCTGGACTTTTATGAGCTCTTCTGTCAAAATTATTTCTCTTCCAGCTATACCTCAAGCCCAGGTACTTCACAGTTTCACAGAAGCACATCTTCTTGGCAAGCTAATTTTCTGAAGTGTTATGAGTCATGCTGAAATTGCTACCCAACTCAAATCCCTCAATCTCTTAACCCAGATTGATTGGTTTCCTTTCTGAGCCAACAAATAAAAAAGAAGTTCACATTGTCACACAATTCCACACAAGGCACAAGCTAAATTCTCCCCATTTGCTTTCTTCTTGGACAGCAGTGATGTAAAAGCACAAAACTGAGAGGGTCCACTTAATTTTTTCAACACTCTTAACTGATGTTTTTATACCTCTAGGCTGGGGGAATAGCTGAGCCTTTGAGATGTCAAAATGCAATATCACTGGAAACTTTTAGTTGAGTTTCTAGCCAGAACAAGAATAAAGGCTGGCATAGTTAATTACTAACATGGCTGTGTCATCCTTGCAGTGACTTGAAATACTTCAGAAATGACTAAGCCACTCTACATTAACTGAAATTACTAATTAATTTTTGACATAGATGGGTAAAAATGTAATAGCGTGACCAGTGAAAAGATCACTCACATCCCCCAAACAAAATACCATTAACAGCAAGTGAAAACACTGAGTTAGTGTATAACTAACAGTTTAATTGTAATTCTACATAAAGAAATGCGAATTGCTTATGTGGGGGGAAAAAAATATTTCACTACCCTGTTTCAGTTTTCAACTAACAAAAAACAAATAACTTGAAAAGCAATTGCTATCCATAGGTGTAATATAAAAACATATTTTATAACAAGCTTTTTAAAATCAGAGCCTAACTTAAAAAAATGAGTCTTTATCCATTCTACTTAAGTGTACATGCAAATAAACCATTTCCCTATGGAAAAAGAAAGTATTTGTAGATATAAAAGAGACAGTTTCACAACAAAAAATAGATACTAATGAGTAACATAACCAAAGCTGAAAACAAAACAGGAAGGGGTTTTGCACAGGGAGTATACATATATTATCTGAAGTTGCAAGTGTGACGCCCCTGATGTCATTGACTATAAATAGTTGTCTTCAATGGGAACTATTTTAAAGGGGGATTACACCATCAAAAGTCATTTGTGGTACCTTCATAAACCAAATGTTTTAAAAATTAATCTCTATTCCATATACGTATTTATACAATCATACAGTGCTAGAAATCAGATGTCAGTGCAGAAAAATAGAGAGCTATGTAATATTTTGCATGCAGACAAGCTTTAATCAGTATAGCTACAAGAAAATCAGGACCACATATTTTCCTGTTTAAATAACCCTATTGTTCTACAATTCTGAGTTGGTATGCAAGTCACTCACTGACAAACCAGGCTTGAAATCTTCATTAATCCCTTTAGCTAAAACATAAAACTTTATTGTAAGGAGTTTTCTATTGGAGTAAAAAAAATCAGCTTAAATTATTTTGAAAGAATAGTAGGTGCAGTATAAAGAGCTTTTTATTTTACCATAAAAAAGGGAGTGGGATATGGCACACTGTATACTGAACATTTATGATTATGATCTCAAAATGTGTGGATTTGTCTCAGGCACAAAGAAAAGTGGTAGGTGACTTACACTCATCCTGCTCCTACGAACAAAGCAAAATGCAATATTCATTAAGCTTTGCTGGCATAGTGGACCATCTCCCAACAAAATCATATGGCTTCCATAAGTTCTGTATTTCTTCTCCATCCATATTTTTTCCTGTCTTTAAACTATCTTTTGGTATTTGATCCATACAGAACGGTGCTAGAGGCAAAAATTAAAACAGAGCCTCATCAGAAAACCATGAGAAGTCAGCCTGCTTCCCCAGTGGGTGGGTTTCAGGTGCTTAGAAATTTCAGCTTAAAGATCCAGGCCAATGGCTTTGACAGTGTATTACTGGAATTCCAGTGCAGCTTGTCTTCTTGGGAACCTGGAAGCACCGAGACAAAGTGTACTTGCCCCCACAGCAAAACCTGCCAGTGGCAGAGCTCTACTGGCAATACCACCAGGAGTGGGCATTTTGCCACTGGCAACCAAAGAGCTCTGCAACAGCTCTACAGAAATTTTTGCTTAGGCTAGCTCCTTCCTGCTCACTAAGAATACAGAGAACCAGCCTGCAAGAAGAAAACAAGCTACATTGCTGTGCGCCTGCCATAAATAAGACACTGATGAGCTGCCACTGAACAGCAGACATCCAGCCCAGGGGCAGCCAGAGCAGCACCCTCAGCCCAGGGCACGTCCTCAGCCACCTCCTTGCACCTACTGTCACATTGCCCCTGGACCTTCTCCTGGGACACGAGGTGTACCAGCCATCGTCTCCCAAGGCAGTCCTGTCCCTCCCCAGCCGCACAGTGATCATCAGTGAGATGATGTCTCCAGCACTGCTTCTGGAGATACTGCAGCCAAGGACACGGGACACTCCTGGGCTCAGAGGCCACCCTGTGCAAGCAGGTCCAGTTCCACAGCTGGACAGCACATGTAGGTGCCCCCAAACCAGCACCACCTCATGAACTGATGATAAAAATAAAATGAAACCAAACAGCTTGCTTTGCTCTCATATTCTTATGTTACACATACAGAGGTGGAGTTGCTCAGTTCTTATGGGCATTGGGTAACAGGTGGGACTCTCTAGCTGTGAATAGAGTAAATTATAAAGCAGCATTGAAGGAACCATATTATATACACATGAAAGAGGAGACACTGAAGTTGTCTCTTCAACCGCCTTCTCTTAAAGTTAGCAACATTTTTAACAAGAGTATATAAAGACTGCATGGGGACAAATTAAGGCTCGGATAAATTATTTTCTATTAACTGTGCTTCTAGCTAGCTTCAGAGCACAGAACAGACTTTCAATCATGCACAGATATTTTTTTCCTTTTGATTGTGTGCCCAAAATGACACATTCTGTTGACTTTTAACAAAGTGTTTTGATAACGTACCTGGAATTGCAGTGATTTCAGACATCAGAATCACCATCAGTTTAAAAATTGAGAGGGGAAAACCATCCTGGCAACCAACACAGAAAGCTTCCTCTGTAGCAGAGGAGGTCATCAACCTGTCCTTGTCATGAGATAAAAATGTACACTGTTTTCATGTCTCTGATTCTGCTGTGTTTTCTGTCCTGTCTCAAGCTCTTAAATGCTTTTTTTGTAAATATTAAGAGACAGCTTTATTCCTTCCAACCCAAGCCAGTCTCCTAGGTGATGGCTTTGCCTTAGCCTAATAAGACCATCTACAGGTTTAAAAGACAAGTAGAATTTGGAGGGGAGAGTGGCAGGGAGCACCTAATAATACATTTCAGCCCAGACCTTGCTGTTTTAACTAACTTCTGAAGTCAAGGATGGGCAGGTCAGAGATGAGACAGAGCTGAGGCAC
This sequence comes from Rhabdornis inornatus, assembly GCA_013397075.1. Taxonomy (NCBI): domain Eukaryota; kingdom Metazoa; phylum Chordata; class Aves; order Passeriformes; family Rhabdornithidae; genus Rhabdornis; species Rhabdornis inornatus. The sequence goes on along the minus strand of VWZS01007332.1, from coordinate 1,534,319 downwards.
TTAATTTTATGGCTATAAAAGCCAACAATAGGACTTTCACAGACATCTGGCAGGAAGACCTAGGTGTGGAGCTAATATATAATACCTTTGATTTGTAACTTTTCTTTATTATTTAAGTATGACACACTTAGCCTTTGGTTGATTTAAGGTGAGAAATAGTTTCCAAGAGGGGTTGGAGAGGGGTTACTCCAATGGACTGGCTATGCAGGGAAATAATGGAGCTGAAACATACCCATAGGGGAAAACCAAGAACTTGTCCCTCTCTTCCAGCATCCTTCCCCTTACTCAACTTCGAGGAAGGGTCTCCATGCCATTCCCCAAACCTTTTACAGTCTCCTTTCTCTACCAGAACTTAAATCTCACTCATTTATGGTGAGAGCAGGTATGAAAAGATTTGCCCAGATCCACTTTTCTCTCTGTGGAATTTTATCATGTGGTCAGATAACAAAACTAATAGTTTTCTAATGATTTCAGACTCTCAGTGCACCACAGCAGGGCTGTTTGAGTGAGCCCATCTTCTCCCTGCTGCTTTAGGCTGGCCACCTTTGTAATGGCAGCATCAAACAAGGACACAGTACCACTTCCCAGATGAGAAACAGCAACATGTTAAAACATGTGCAACTGTTTGCTGGTGGCATTCTTATCACATCACAGCTGTAGTAACAAAATCCAAGATTGCTTCACATCCCGGTCTCTCCTTAGGATAGTGATAAAACTTTTTTCCCTCCTCTGCTCAAAGCAGAGCAGACAGCAATTACAAAACTCTCCTTGAAAGGACACCTTTAACACACACCAGCTAGCAAGTAGTTGTTAAATTCAACAATCCCATAATTAGGACAGGGGAACTCAAAGCCAAGCACATTGCTTGCTTGCTGCAAGTGACATAAGGATTTATTCAGTTGCACTGAAATAACTTGGGAGGAGTTTACTTAATGTTTATTTTTTTATCTGTTACAATCAACTGCCAGGTAACCTCATTAAAAATAGGTGCTTTTAACCTAGTGATTTGTTTAAGACTCTTATAAAATTATGGATACCCAGTTGGGCAGAGAGAATCTCTAGGAAAAGAAACTTGAGTTTTACAAGACTGATCACGGCAGAAGGGCAAGAGACATACCAAAACCTTTGGTTTTCCAAACACTGCTAAAATCCAAGCAAATAGTGTTTTCTGCTTCAATACAGTCTGTGGTCATTCAAGAAATGACAAGTGAACTCATTTTTCTGTTAAGCTTGACTTCATCTTTGAAAAGCCCTTGGCTCCACTTAACTGCCCTATACCCATCAAGAAGAAATTTAACCAGATCAAGTGTCTCCTCTGAGTCTTGATTTCATACATGTATACATATTTCCTGGGATATGACAAAACACAGTCGGGGCAAAATGCATCAATAAATCTGTTCCCACAGAATATTACTTTGCATTATACAATATAAACAACGCCTTGAAGTGTGAACTCTGAAATTTTTCGTTTCCGTGAGTTCTATCTTACAACGTGAAGAAATCTGTTCAATGACCTCTGACTATGAGTAAATTTTTCTAAACTAATTTTTTCCCTACATTATCCCTAGGATAACTCTCTACATGCTTGCAATTTACATATCTTGGGAAAAACAATATCCTAAATCACAATGGAAACGCTGCATTGTGGAAGAAGAGAAAGAGACCTTAGACAAAAGGAGAAACAACTGGCCTACTTGCAAGGAAGAAGTCCTGACACCTCTCTCACTTACCAAATGAGCAAAGCTAGGTCAGATCCCACCTGCAGAAGGCAGATGGGAAGAAACTTCCAGGATCTTGAAATCTGCCAAGGAGGTATGAGAGAACATGAAGGTTAAGGAGGAACTTAACACGAAGTTCAAGGAAGGTCTGGTGGATGAGAAGCTGGACATGATGCAGCAATGTACACTTGTGGTCCAGAAAACCGTTTGTACGCAGGGCTGCATAACAGGAACCATGGTCAGCAGTGTGAGGGAGGGGATTCTCCCCCTCTCTGCTCTCATGAGACCCCACCTGGAGTGATGCTTATCCCTCCCGGGTCCCACACACAGGAAGGCCATGGACCTGCTGGAGTGAATTCAGAGGAGGACCACAAAAATGATCAGAGGGCTGGAGCACACCTCCTACAAAGACAAGCTGAGAGAATTGGGGTTGTTCAGCCTGGAGAAGAGAAGAGTCCAGGGAGACCTTATGGCACTTTCCAGAGACCTACACAAGAGCTAGCGAGAAACTTTTTACAAAGGCGAGTAGTGACAGGTCAAGGGAAAGGGCTTTAAACTGAGTGTCAGTTTAAATTACGTATTAGGAACGGAGGTGGTAAAAACCTGGAACACATTGCCTAGCAAGGTGGTGGATGCCCCATTCCTGCAAATGTTCTAGGTCAGGTTGGATGTGGCTCTGAGAGATCACATCCAGTTGAAGATGTCCCTGCGCATTGCAGGGGAGTTGTACTGGATGGGTCCATTCAGCCCAAAATGTTCCATGATTCTAACAGAAGCCAAAGGCAGGGAAACCATTTGACTCTCCTAAATATGAAATTAACAGCATGAAGAGACTGAGCATAACACTCTTCAGTCTCTCTGGTTTTGGTTCATTAATAGAGTACACTTGCTATACTGAACAAAAGGCAAGTGAAAAGGAAGAAGAATCATATACACTTACAGAATACTTCTAACATTGCATGAAAAAACACTAAGACCTTTTAGCTTTGTGTATCTTCATGGTTTCTTGAACAACATAAACAAAAAGAATTACAAACAGCACTTCCCAATAGCCTTGCAGAGAACAAACTCAGTGTCAGAATCCAGACACGCAGCATCCCCAGCACCCCTGTTGGTGATCACAAACATCTCACCAGTCTCTGGGTGTCTTAAGGAGCAAGCTGCCACAGGCTTCAGCTGGAAAGCAGCACGAAGCACCTCTCTGGGCTGAGAGAACTGGAACAAATAGGCTGCTTCCTACTGAGCAAACCTCAGAGTAATTATACAGCACAACTTGGTAAGAACCAAGAAACTCTACCTGAGATCCTCTTGAAATATGGTGATCATCACACTACGCCACAAAAACAGGGTTTAAACAATGGCTTCTTGCCTTTGGGTTAAAAATAATATCAGATCATGATGTGGAAACCGAATTTGGACAGCAGGAGAACGTAGCTTATTTCAGCTTTGGATTTATTCCTGATAATACTGGTTTAAGGATTTGAAGAATTTCTGGCAGTTCTGTTAAATTGTTTATTCAGGGATAATTGTTTCTCTTTCCCCAAGCAAAATGACAGGAAACATGAATCAAGACTGTTCAAAAACTAAAATAACAACTTCCTTTGTCCTTATTGGACCATTTTTGGTTTTGTGACCTGAGTGGGTATTTGTGGGTGTGTTTACTGTGTGAAATCTTTTTCCAATGAATCATTATTTTGACGCAATATTTTACATAAAGCTAACAGTTGATGTTTGGGTAATTTCTTTTGTTGTCAGTAGAATTAGGAAGGAGAGGAGAGAACTGAAAAACATGCAGGAAGAATAGATAAAATTAATGTTTTACAGAAAATCAGATGTTCTCTGGATGTTCTGCTGCAGTTAATTTCCACTAAACACAGCAGAGTATGACGGGAATGGAGATAGTGACGGTGAAGGAAAAATTCCAATAATGTGCTTTCATTCTTTGATTGCCTTTCCAGGAAATAGAGAAGTTGCTTCAGCCTCCTTCAAATAGCAACAAGTGCACAATAAATTTTTTATCTCTTAGTGATAAAAAATGTGCAACACTCCACATACCAAGATGTTTTGAGTTTCAATACTATTTTGGGGCCACAAAGCCCATCCATCACTCTGTCTAGACCACACAAAGTCTGTTATTGGCACTGTATGAAGGTTTAAGATTCTCTCATATTAAAACATCCCTAAACTGACGATCAAGATCTCTGCTCTCTGTATCATCCATTGCCAAACAACTTTATTTTTTCTGTTGTAAAAAGATTCCAAAAAACTTATGAATTTAAAATCATTTAAACACTTGTACAAGTTTTTCCAGCATGTTGCTGAAAAACATGTTGGTGAATAAATTATTTTCCTCATTCAGAAGGCATTGTAAACCATGGTTTTCCTCAGGAATGAAGGTTTATTAATTTGGCAGATTTTATGCTCCAAACTTGTATATGAAGAAATGGTTGAGCAGCAAAACTGACGAAGCCTGGTTTCTAATGATTTGTGTGCCTTAGCACTACTAAAACAATAACCCTAGTTCCCTGGTATTCCTTCCAAATTGTCTCTGGAGCAGTCACAAACTGCACTGCCCCACGTGCACACTGATCAGCGACCCTTTTATGTGATGCCGGTTTTTTTTGACTAGATGTACCAAAACACGTACAACAGGGGAGTCCAGCCTGCCTTTTTACATTGATGGCTCAGAAAGTTGTCAAGTGTATCAGCAGACAAATAGTGTAATCCACATGAGCTCCATTTCCCTAAGAAATTCAGTTAAGCAGGAGACTCAAATCAGCTCAAACCTTTAAGGATTAGGTGGATCCTTTCACAAATCACAAAATCATAGCAAAAGTCAGGGCACTTTACTGGGTACTCTTGAAATGTGTGACTACTTACAGCCTTTCAGTTTCACTATACACAGTAGGAAGTAAAGAGGAAACACTTTCATTTCACATTCTGTTTTTGACCATGGGAGTCAACTTCAGAAGTTTTGCAATAGGCTTTCCATCTCTAACAAAAAACACCTGCAGCACAGATAAAAGGTTTCGATATTTTTTTTTCCTTTTTTTCCAGTCTTTGCCACAAACACCCTCTGACCTTGTTAAAGCACAGTAATTTTATCATCTGTAACACCACAAAAAAACCCTCCAAAACCTTACTTACTTGTATACAAAGTATACATGAAAGTATATATTACATGCCTCAGCTATCCTGTATGGTTTGTTACAGACTATAAAGCAGTGAAACACTAATTTTTAAAGGGAAATCTGGAATGAATGGATGAAAAGATGGAAAGTTAGTCCCTATAAAAGGAACTTTTCTAGTGAATATAACTGATCTGATGAAGTATATTTGTTTGGAAGATAATACAAATGATGAAACAATACAAAGTGTCTAAGTGTGTTTCTATCAATCCTGCCTTAACTAAGGTAGAAGAGATAAATGCCATATACACTCTATTTGCCTAAATATTAGATGCTAATACAAAATAAATATAAAATGCCTGCAGAGGAGCCAAGGGGCCACTGATACCTCTCATTTCTGAATCTCTTCCTGTATTCTTCCTCCCACCTTCCCACCATCTTCCCTTTGACTCATGCCCTTTGTATCTTGTTACCTCAGCCACACAAAATGTTTGGCAGACAGTTCCTAAAACTTCCCGTATTACCTGTCTGAAACCTGTCTGAATCTACTCTAAAAGTCTAAAATCTTTGCACCTTTTCTTTGGAGTAGTTACTTCTGTCAGTAAGCAAAATCCCAAATACCCCACTGTGAATATGGCACTAGTTCATGATTTTTTGTATCTGTAGAAATATATAACATGCTCCAGTGTGCTTGATCTTGTTTTTGCCTTAAAGGCCTTCTTGTGAAACGTGTTGAACAAACAATTTTTCTTCTAGTGTTTACATCTGGGTTCCTGTGTTACTGCAAATGTAATGTGCATGACCCTGACATTTTAATGTTTGTCATTAATGTGTGCATAGGATTATCAGAAGGCAACTCCTTCAGGTAACACCTATTTGACAATTCCTAACTGCTAACATTTCTACTTTTAAAAGTAATGATAAGAGGCTGTACTTTGTGAGACTATGAAGTAGCCTGGTATCAATACTTCTTATGTTACAGATTTCTGCACCCTACTTCAGACTGTGGTTCCCCCTGCAAGGCATCACCCAAACACACTGTCAGAAGGAGTTCACAGTCTGAGTTGCAGTCCGAGGGAACCAGAGGAGGAGTTGTGAAATAACACGAAAAGCAAGGCAGGAAGAATGTGACAGGAAGAAGATACAAGATACCTTTGTACACAATGGAATCAGTCAAAACATTTGACATTTCTTCTTCAGCCTCCTTTCCTCCTCATCAAGAAAATAAATAGCTGCAATTGTTGACCAGCATTAACTAGTCACCACTGTTGGCTAGCCACTGGTACAAGTCATAGAGGAAGCAAAGAAGCTGAAAGAGGATATGTTTCCTTTATGAATAATAAGGCAAGGTGCTTTTTTTTACAGATGGGCCCACATAAAAATTCATAACACAAGCAAGGATGACATCGATGGCAGAAGACAAGGGAGTAACAGTGAGTTGTGGAGGACGAGAAAGGTAGAGAGGAGAAGCAGCAATCCTCCCTGTTGACAGGCTGTGGGAAAGAGGGTTCTTAGCACGAGCCACACACCGGTGTAGGGGCTGAACAAACAGCTGAACAGCCACAGCCAGCACCACAGGATGTTTGATGGGACACCTAATGCCTGAAAAACACTCACAACAAAACCACATGTTTCCTTTCAGTGTTTCCAGAACCGGTCATTTTGTCACTTTAAAAAACCCAACAAAATCCACAAAACAACAACAAACTTTTTCAAGCAGATTTTATCCATTGGCAAGAACACTTTTCCAGACTCAGGAGCCCCGTAAAGCACTCCTGCATCAGTCGATCTCAAACATTTTATCACAAAGCTGACAGTCCCTGCATGGACTGAACAATTTCTGGGAGATTTCCCCTTTTTAGCTTTTCCTAGTTCATCCACCAACCCCTTTCCCACCTGCCCCCTCCCCCTCAAAAAATGCTCACTGTTTCAGACAGGTCTGTGAAGAACCTGTTTTAGTAATCAGTAGGGTGCTCCAATTACTTCATCATGACACAAATATTGCCAACACCTCAAATGCGGAGGTGTTTCTGGCAGAGTTTGTGTTTTGCCATGTAGCCTTCCTCCACAATGGGAGTCACCTTAATAAAAGAAGACATTATGCTGACATGCACAACTGAGAGGAACTTTCCCTGGCATTTGGAATTGGAGCCTCAGTAACTGATTGTCCTGAAAAATGATACAAGGAAACTATTCTAGGAGGGATTAGCTCTTAGTTAGGAGATAGAAACAAAGCAGAGTGTTTAAATGCCACGAAATCAAGGAGCGCCCCACAGACCACTCTGGAAGAATAGTTCTGTGTGGATCAGCTTCCTGAAAAACAGACGTAGAAGAATGCAGAGACCAGGCTCTAGAAAGCTTCTGTTTGTCTGTCTGTCTGTCACTGGCGTTGACAGTAGCCAGGCAGACAGGTTAATGATCCACTGACTCAGCCCCCTTGCAGTGTCACACAAAGCTCTGCCTTTTCTTGGATACGAAGTCCCAAGCCCTGCTGACAAAGTCAGCAAGGGATCAACTATCTTAGTCCTCAGCTAGACACGTTTCTCTTTTCAAAGTCCGTTTGAGCCATTTAATTATCATGAATGCTGTCTTTATCAAGCCTGCCTCCAGTCAAGTGGCAGATTCAATACAACTCAATACTGTCTGGCAGAGTAATTGAAACCCAGTGTGTGCAGAACAGGACTCTGCTCCCCTGAAGCTCAGATAGCTCTTGAGCATTGCCGTGCCATGATTTTAGACACTGGGAAAGATTTTTGCCTTTGAGAAACATCTAGGGCTTCAGAGCTCCTCCTCCATTTCCACCTCTACTTCCAAGTGAGAACAATTAATCTTTTTTGCCAGCCTGACCCAACTGAACAAGCTCTCCACTTTTTTATATGCATATATTTTTCAGTCCCTTCCCCCCATACTGATACCCATTACTAGAAAACAGTAAAACGGTATTGGCCCATTTGTGCTCCCTGCAGCTATTCATCATCTTCTGTGCTATACTACATTTGTAGACTTCCCCACCAGACCACTGCTCCATGTTGGGTAAAACTACAGTAAAATAAGAAACAGCTGACAGAGGGGTCTGGCCTGAAAGTCAAAAGGTTCCCACAGCATGTTACCAACATCTGGAGTGTTGGACAACCTTTAGACAAGTATTTTGATCATACAATTGAATTATTTGTCTTAGTATCATGCATGAAACAAATCTGATGGTATCTAATGAACTTTTCAACTTGTGCAAAAGGCAAAATCACTAATGCATACTATCACTGTGTGTGAATTTCTGATAAGGTTTCCAAGAGGGAAAAAAAGGTGATAAAAGCCTTCTGCTTCTGCACCCCATCTCCTTCAAAGAGCTGCTAGGCAAAGTGCTAAACAAACATGCTATGAGTCACCCGAAAACCAGCTCTGACCAGTTATTCAGTGGTTCTTCAAGAACAAAATAAATACTGAACACTTCAAAATGCAGGTCATAGTTATTATTTACTCTGGCTTAAAAGGAGAATAGTCAATAGAACAGAAGACTACTTAGTCAAAGCTACTGCAGTAAAAAAAGCACAGAAAACGTTAAAGAGAGAATGCAAATTAAGAGCTGTGATAACTGGATAGTGTCTGGCATTAGTAGACTTAAGAAAAACACACTACTGTGTAAAAGATGAATAATGTCTGAAAAGAAGTGCAATTAGGACCAGCTACCACAGGGTTCAACACATTATCTCCTCAGACTACGCCAAACATGAACTGAACAGGTTCATGAGCATCTTTGTTAACTGAAATCAGATAGATGCTGTGGAGGAGGAAGTTATTGGTGCTCCCAATGGCTCACTCACAGGATAAATGCCTTTGAGATACAGAGCACCAAACCGTGCACCAAACTAGACTTTACCTTTTCTGTTTGTTTTGCCACACTGACCACACCTTGCTCACTAAGCTTTATTCACTCCTCTTTCTGCCTTCCTTTTATTTTGTTCTGCATTACAATGTGCAAGATAATGTTGTTAAACAATCACATTTGTGAATGTTATATAAAAGTATGCTTTTGAAATAACTCAGTGGGAATCAGCAGAGGACTTGCATACAAGGACCAAAGATGATTCCATCCCCTCCAAAACTATGGCTCACCAGAAGTGCTTGAATTTCCCTTTTGATGCAATGACACGCCAGTCTCAATTTTAAAGATCCATTTCAGTAGAACTACTGCCTCTGCATTCTTTTAAACTATAGTGAAGAAATATGAACACAAAAAGATCTATTTTTATATCAATATTCTAAAGGCACATAAAAGGGAATCTAGCTTTGTCCTCATGATTTATATTGTCAATAGAAAGCTTTAACTAAGTTACAGTAATATTATTCAGTTGGATTTGTTTTTTTGTATAGCAAACATATGTGAGCTATAAATCTCAAGAAACAAAAAAAATCTATTTAGCTGTAGGCACTTTTATATCATCAGCAGGCTTAGGTACGCTTTCAACATTTTGTCTTTTCAATGCTAATGGCAATGGATTAGGCAGATTAGATATGCCTACCAGTGCAGCTCCCCGATAAATTACAGGCTTTCTATCCACAGCAGGCCCTCAATAATTCCATTTTCTGTAGAAATGAAAATGCGTCTTTGGAACAAAAGAAAGCACTCAGTCTTCCAGCCATTCACAGAAAGTTTTGCTGGTATACAGCTATATGTCAAAGCATGCCTACTGTTCTGTAAGTCACCCTGGGAACAGCAGGCTAATGAAGCCTGGTTTCCTATAGAATCATGTCCTGCATTTAGCACCCACAGTGTAATGCAGTGCCTGAGTTCTCCAGTGCAACACAGCTGTATTCCCTATGCTCCCTCACAGCAATCTTGAACAATACATGAACTGCTCCATCACACCCAGCTCTGCCCGAGTGTCCTCCCGCAGCATTCCTCCACTGCCTCCTCTCCATGCCCTTCCCCTTCCTAGAGTCACCATCCTCATCCTTCCTCCCTCCCAGCTCCTGCCAGCCTAGTGCTACATTTGCACTGATGAGTGAGCAACAGCTGAACATAATGAACTAGACCTGAACTCTGTCTCCTCCAACCTGGCAGGAACCACTGTAAGTTGCGCAGTGAGTCCAACACCATTAGAGGGAAGATGGACAGACAAAGGAATACATAGGGTGGTTGCACACACTGTGTTTTCTTTGAAAGCAGAAAATCTAGTCTCTTGAAAAAGCTGCTGAGATGCTCCTTGGTGCTCCTTTTCAGGAAACACATCAGCATGACAGACTTACCAGAAAATTCACTCTTCAAAAATGTCCTGAGATAATTATTTTCATTGCACAACTTCTACTTCTGGGAGTTTATTCACACAGCTAACTCAAAAGAGAGAAAATAGCCAGTAAGTGTGTTACTAAGTTTTATGCATTTTATTGAAGCCAATAAGAAGCTATCTGAAAAGATCAGTGCTGCTGCCTCAGACTGAGGTTCTCAGCCCTATCTTCCACCTACAGAAAGGCCTTTGCATGACAGAAGAGGATGCACTATGCAATTCCCCAAAAAAGATGAACTTGTGGCAAACTTTTGAGTTTCCTCTAGCTGTGAGATATCAGAGCTGTATCAGCAAGAGATTTAACAAGGTTTTGGCTGCTGTGTTGTAAGAGAGATCTCAATAGCAGCCAGACAGTTTTTGTGTTTTTTGTATTTTTAAACTGTGTCATGGAGCCTAAAGCAAAATTTGCTCTGTGGAGCAAATGTGCAATCGGAAAAAGTATGAACTCTTGGCAAAATGAACATGGATAGTTAGGACAAGCCCACAGGATCCAGTCTGTCTTTGTGAATATTTGGACAAGCCGTCCCATGAAAACTAAATAAAAAGCAAGACTGGAAAGATAGGGACACAGTCATGGATACACTGAGTATGTCTGTATGTTCTGCATTGGAATAAGGGTTATTTTTTACCACCACCCACATAAAATTTCCCACTTCCAGCTGAACCTCTCAGCTGAAAACTGGGAGACATCAATTTGAGATAATGGGTAGAGAAAAATATATCTGCATACCTATCCCAGAAAAGTACTGAGCTGTGATTATAGTCGCCAACACCTACCTTCTGAGATTATGAATAAGATGCCTTTATATGAAAAGCTATTAACATTAATTATATTGCTTATATGGCTTAATAAATATCTGTGGGTTATATAAACTTCATCAAAACTACAGACCTCTTCAGCATTCCCACCCCTACTGATATACAAAGTAATGGGAATTGGTTTGGCCCCATTACCACCATTTTTTCTCAGCAGAAATCAGGGCCTAACATTAACATTTCACTTTCTTTCCTTCCTTTTCTTTCACTCCCTCTCTACAATCCAGGAAGACATTTCCTATAGAAAGGGCCATGCCTTTGAAGAACAATATTAATATAACTTGTTATAAACTAAAAGAGGCATTGACACAAATAATACTATATATGAAAGAGGATTCCCCACATTCGTTAAAATTCCCAATCCCCACATTTGTTAAAATTCCCAACAGAATTTCTTTCATCAGAACGACAGAGTTCTAAATGTGCTTTTAATTCTGGATTTTTTTGTTGATGATTAGGCTTGGCATAATTTATATACAAAATGTCAAAATTATACATTTCATTAATTTTTCAAAATGTTTTTACCAGCAATATAGTCAAATGTTGTCTGCAGCAAGTTTTTGCTTCAGAATTTATGTAATATAGAACAAAATTATTCTCCTTCAAAGAGTCTTGTCCTCAGACAAGTTAGCATTTTAGAATTACTTGATTCTTTTAAACATAAGCCTTTATCTTCTAATAATGTGAAATATATTAATCTTTCCTGACTCTATTTGTCACAATTTAGTTTCCTCCTGATATGCTGCAATTCTTGGCAATTATTTGAATCTTGCCCTAAAACTCAGAATTGAAAAAGCTAAAAATATTACAATACATTATTTCAAGTAGGAATTACATATATGTATCTATTAAGTCACATTAGCAAAAACTTAGTAGAGCTAGGAAATGAGCTCAGGCTTCCCAGAATCACAGTATTTTCCACTCTATTTTTTATTCAAACAAAGCCTAGTCAAATAGAACTGACCATGGCACAGAAGACTGAAATATTTTTAAAATGCATTCTGCTCTTTTCACTGAGCATTCAGTCTGTTCAGCTTAGTGCCAACACAGGCTCTCCTTAAATCCTAGACTGCACTCATGGGATAAACTGCTGATTATATCAAAGGAACCTTCTCATCGCCAAAGTATTTGATACCTGGCTGGCATTTTCCCTAGGCAAGTGTGTTTTGCAAGCTCTATGAACTGTGTTGTAGCTTATGCTATTTTGGTTCTATGATAGTTAGAAGCAGTAGCTGAGACAGATCCAAGCCTGTCATCTTCTAATCTAAGTCACCACACACATCATGCTTCATCAGTGATGAAAAATAGAAATATAGCAGCCGTACATGTCTTTGGCCATAGAGTGTCCAGAAGACATTTTAATGAAGTCTAATGTCCATAGCTCAAATTCACTTTGTATGCAGCAAACTGAACTACACAGACAGTGCATTCATCCTCAAAGAAAACCGAAATGACTTTGATTCTGGTAATTGTTAGGTCTAATATTAGCAGTGTTTAGGGGAAGAGAGCTATACTGTCCTCCATGGAATTACTTCGAGGCACTTCAGCAATATGGATAAAACTAAATGCTACTGCCCTGAGAATGAGAAGAAACTAAGTACTTCTGTCCTCATTCCTGTGCCAGCAATATTTGGAAACAGCAGCAGAGCAGGGGTATAGGTAGGGCAGAGGTAATAGGAGTGGGGTTATGGTAGGTGGGAAGTTGTTGGACTGCAGTGGAGAAAGGGTGAGAACCTGAAAGAGGTCTGGAGGGATTCCCAGATGTCCCTAGGGAGTGGGTACCAGCAAGGAGTTAGAGGGTTCTGAGAGGGGTAGAAGGTTTAGGAGCAGTCAGGGACGATTTATGCCTGTAGCAGGTCTTCTTTGCCTCCTTTCCCCCGAACCTTCCCCATTCCTCCTCACAGTCTGACCTCAGTACAGCAGATCCCTCAGCCTATTGCTTTTCAACATTGTTATCTTCTTTCCCTATCATTTTCCCTGGCAGGCAAAGCACCCCAGTTCCACCTCCATCACCTTTAGACACCCTTCTCCAAATATTCTCTTTCTCCCACTTCCTCCAAGAGCTTCTAGCATGGAATAAAAATAAAATGAGCTTGATGAGACTTGGAGGAGGGAAAATTATAAAATGGACCACAATGTTCTTTCCTTGCTCTCTTTGCAAGCTGTTCTGGTCAGTTAACTCTTCACTCAACATCAGCAAGAATCTTTCCTGACTGAAAGATTCGTTCTCGTAAATTCACAGCCCCCTTTTGAACAATGGATAGTTTCAATCACCAAGTCTCAGGAACCTGAAAGAAAAGCCAGATGGGAATAGATCACTCTGATCTTGAAACAGTTCAAATAGATCTCCTGCCCTTGGGCCCACTACATCATTACATTTCTTTACTTCCAAAAATTCCACTTGGAGGCAGAATATTTTGTACAGAACACCACCACCAAGGGCTAAAAATAAGTTGCATATACCTGTGACTGGAAACAGTACATCGGGGCCAAGAAAATCCAAGAAAATGGGGAACATTTGACAGACAACGAAAGTGTCTCAAGTAAAATTATCCTGCTGCTGCCAACAATATTTAAGACAGAAAAATCTCCACTGGTTTCTAGGACACTGGTCCCACAAATAAACTATCTCTCAGCCTTTATTTAAAAGCCCATTTCCTGCTTTGATGATTGACTTGCTATTGGGAAAAAAATGTCCTTCATTTTTCTAAATAAGCAGCCTACTCATTGCTCTCTACAAAGTCTTATTGAAACAAGTGCACATTTGTGTCTATGGAAAAGCTTTACATTTGAAAGCACAGTTGTATTAATTTTGATTTATAATTTCAGGCTTCCCTCTGACAATAAAAAATTACGCTACCTAGTGTGATGTAAATTGGGTACATAATAACTAATTCAATTTTTAATGTCTCTCCCTTTCTCTAGTATCAATTACCTTCTGCAACACCACAGTGTCCTTGAAAAACACTCGAAGAAATTATGCACAAGAGCCACTATACAAGGAAAAATCAAGAGGATGGATGAAAAAAATACATCTGACTACAAAGACTGTGTAAACCAAGACAACAAGACCACTGCTCCCCTACAGCTTATAGACCAGTCCTCTTTTATGTTCTTTTTTCCCCCCATCAGCATAGAGTAGGTTTTACAGCTCCTCCTCTCCCCCGAAATGGCATCAATCAACACTGGAATAAACACACTCAGTCCACATACCAGCCAGTGTAAGATGGCAAAGCCTTTTCAGGCTGCACTAGAAATTCAGACCAGCTAAGAATAATTTTTGACATTCATGAAACTTAAAATGTTTTAAGTTTAAGCCCTTTTTTGAAAAGCAAGTTCAAAGTGATTGAAAAACACTTCCAAAGAAGCATAGCTACATTTTACATTCACCTCTGCTTACAGCAACCACATTTATTAGATTGCAAGGCAGACTTGGGCTTCGTAATACAGGGGCTATTATAAACTAACCACCATGTAAGGAAAAACATTTCAAGGTGAACAGATAAGCAGAAAGGTTATCTTAAAATAAACCACTTAGAAAAGGAACTTGGAAAAAATCTTGACTGCTAATAAAAAAAATGTATAAAAATTTAAACCAGTAGGATGCCTACATATAAAGGCCACACTTCTCAAGAATTCAAACACTTGCTACATAACAACAGGCTATACTCCTCTCCTTTCAAAGACATTGATTCGTTTTTTTCTTGAAAAGGGAAGCCTTACACTATTCCAATGAAAACAGTGGTTTTGATTATTTAATTCAAAATACCAAAATGCTTCAGACATATCCTTCAGATATATCCTTGATAGGATAAACATGACATTGTATTCTTTTGCTTTAGTCTAAAGAGCCCTCTAGTGCTCACTAACAGCAGCCATGATATATTATTTCAAAAAAGTAAGGAACTTCCTTGCAAATCTCTGCCTATTAGCTCTTCCAGACTCCTCCAGCTAAGGGAAAGAAAATGAATTTGAGGCACTGGGTGATACATCTGCATGAAGAAAGTAATTTAAATTCCAGAGTTAAGACTGTTATTTGGAAAACATGTTTATTTTGCTTTCTGTATAATTTTAAAGGACTCATGGGTTTAAACAATATTTCAGTCATCCACTAATAATATTCATTGATACCAGTTTATTTATATACAGAAAAAGAGCCTTCAGTTTTCAAAATGATTCAGCTCTCTCAGTCACCACTAATGAAAGTCAATGACTAATGGGTCACGCTGCAATTATCTCCAGAGAGGTTTTTTTTCCATAGAGGTTCTATTCAGGTAAGTTCATGAAGGACCACCCCATTCCACTTTAAACAATTAATTCACTTTAAACAAAAACCTTCAGATCATGTTGTGGAGAAAAGATGGTATTAGCTTAAGATTTCTTATTCATTCACATGCCCCGCTCCCTTATCTGGGTCAACAAAACTGCCTGTGGGGATAAGCTGTGAACCACACCATGACACTCCTCAGTGCTACCACAGGCTGTAGAAAAAACATACAGAGAATATGACTTCAAGTTCCCTATCCACCATCTGAGAAAGGATTTTAACCCATTCCTCCACTGAAAAGAGCTGCAAAACAGAGATGTGGCAACCCATAAAATAGGACAAAATATTTTTACATTTTGTCCGTAGGGAGTCTACTGATAGACTAATTCGATCCACTCTGTAATGTCCAATACCTTGAGTTCCTGTTCCTGAAAAAGTTTAGTTTAGCAGTAATTGTTATCTTCCAACACCCACCAGTAACAATCCCACAATGGATTTATCAGTGAAGGGTGGTTGCCAGCTATCCCAGAATGAGTACCACTCCCATTTTTAAGGGGAAACTGATTATTATCCAAGCAGCTGTAATATTAGAATGAAGTTAGTACAAAATTTTAAGTGATTTCCTTTTCTTATCCTAATATCAGCAAGTTACTATCACTTACACCTTAGAAACACTATTTTGTCAACTGCAGTCACAATCCAGATCTGAAAGAAGAATACAATCTCTGCATTTCAAATTTAAGTAACTACTTGTATACTTACAAACACATGCCAGAGAGTGTTATTCTTTCACTGTGCAACCAGTATCATACAAAATTCCATACCCAGACTCTGCAGGAAGCTTTCAATTAAAAAAAAAAAAAAACAAGGAAAAAAAAAACAAAACCCCTGTGAAGCCCCCCCGAAGCACCAAATTGCCCCTCTAGTTTAGCTTAAGACCTATCTATCTTGTATTTACAGAGGGACAGACTGAGCCTTTGGTCTTAGCAACGGCAAAGGGTTGGATGTAACACTGCCATCCTTAGAGACGTGAAACTTCCACAAGAGACTATGAGGTAACTTCAGCTCTCACAATTCTCCTAGATCCCAGTATGCACCCAGAATTTGCCAGGACGAAGTACCTCTACTACCTATGCCAGGAGTAGGGTATATATGTGTCCAGAGGATAATGAGATGGCAAAGACAAAACTACTGTGTTCTTCAAGCTCTAAAAGTGCAACTTGTATGGACTGAGTGGTTACACTGGTACTTCTACAGCACTTTAACTACCCTTGATAAAGCTCTTGAAGGTGAATTTTTAAAGGTTTCTGAACCTGAAGGATCCTTGTTGTCAGCAAGAGAGGCAATTCTTCATCTACACCAAAGCATCTTCTTTAGGGAGATAATGCAATAAATGTCCAAGTGTTATGATATTTTATTCCTGCTTCTTCATGATTTGTAGTAGCTTTTTATATCCATGACACAACTGCAATCAAAAAAGGGCTAGAAACATAATGCTGCAGTGAGATAAAAGCTAACATATTAAATACTCTTACAAAAATATTAATTTCTATAACGTCTTCATTTTTAGAAAGATTGTGCAAAAGTTTTGATAATAAAGTTTGATAGCAAAGATACACCCTCTAACTAAACTGATATTCATCCACGAGATGTCATTTCAAAGTCCACCTTTAGATTTGCTTTAGTATAATGATATATTATGTGCAATCAAAATCACTGCTAAACTAACAGGATTAGGAAGTGCAACATCAGCCTTTGTCTGAGCCCTGTCAGGCAAGCTGGA
The DNA here is from genome assembly GCA_013397075.1 of Rhabdornis inornatus. NCBI lineage: Eukaryota > Metazoa > Chordata > Aves > Passeriformes > Rhabdornithidae > Rhabdornis > Rhabdornis inornatus. The sequence goes on along the minus strand of VWZS01007332.1, from coordinate 1,517,322 downwards.
CATATGAAAAGTCACATAGTGACTTCTTGTTCACTCTTCCATTAGGAAGAATATAGAATATGTAACACAGTCTTAACTCCCATATGTTTACTTACAGGATTCTTTCTTCAGGGATTTGAAGGGATACTTCTGCATTGCAGTCACTGTAAGAACAAGAAGTGTAAATTATTTTAAATATGGAATGAAAATGTCAATTCACTTACCTCAGTTACAGAACATTTGTGCAAAAGGTTTAGAAATATTCATAACATCCTAGAATTAGCACAAGCTGGTTATCTGAAAGTAAATGAAATTTATGTTTCCTGTGAAATCCGTAAAATTATCCAAGGAATATAAGAAAAAGGAAAATACATTAAATCCTGTAGTGAATTTAAGTCTGTGGAATTATTCTATTGAGGTTATTAGACAAGGTCAAAGCACATACAACTTCACCAAGAACAACAGTACCAAAGAAAACCTTGTTTTCCCAAAGGAAATTTACTGCTACTTTACTATTATTATATTTTCCCATGTAAATCAGAGTTCAATTCTAAGCGTCCTGTTATGATTTCCCTCTTCCTGTAACTTCCATTAGAAAATAAAATGCAGCATGAAAGAAAGCAGACTGACACTAAAACAAATTAATTATGATGCTCTGACATGGGGGATTGGATTGTTTTATTATATTAACGGTAACATAGATTAATTTTGAAGAACCATACTGGTAGTAATTCACAGAAACTAGAGATGCCACAAGACTGTTTTGTTAAAACAAGCAATAATTTCCAAGGTCAGGAAAGAAATTCGTGTGCCATTATTTGACAGGAACATTTCCAAATACTTCCACAACTCAAAAACATGTTTGACAGCTGCTCTCAGGTCAACTGTCACAAACACAAGGTTTCATTTTCACCTTGACATAGCCAAAACTACCAACTAATCTATCCCCTGAGAAAGACACAATATACCAAATTCATTCAACATTTTTTCTTCTCCTCCATGAAAAAAGGTCAGGGTAAGGAAAATAACATACCATAGAGACCCCTGTTGAGAGATGACTCTGCAAAGGTCAATTCAAGTAAGCAAGCACATTTTCTTCATCTGAAAACCATAGCATGAATATGCATCTTCCGCAAATGCTTTAAAAAGAACTGTAATTCTGTAGTTACGAAGGTTACAAGTGCTTCTGTCTTCATCTTTTAAAAGTACATTGAACAAAAATAATTTGCAAGCTGTAACTTCACACTTTCTGTTCCATGTTTGATTAATGACCTATTTTTCTTTTCCACTTCTCAGAGAGATTTCAGAAATGAAATTTCTGCATTTTCCTTCTGCAATCAAAAAGGTTTATGGATCTCGTAAGACTTTACATTGATCTCTTCAAGTGCCTGTCAACATTACATGTGAAAGATGAGGAGGTTTACATATTTGCCTGAGATGCTTTCAACCCATTTCAAGTGAAATAAAAGTCAACCATTAAAACTTTTACAACTGTTTCATATAAAGTCAAGGATGAACTGAGCTCCTAGTTGAAACTGAAGCTACTTGAAATTGTGCGGAACCCAGAACAAAGCAGGGAGCTGCTGCACAGTGGCACTACATGCTACAGCCACCATCCCGCCTGGCAGAATCAGTTTGTAGCCCTGTACTCAATGTTCACTTCTAGCTATGTAAGCTTTAAAGAGAGCAGCCACCAGCCCTTCACAGTCCTCACACTGGAAACTGGTATAATGATACAGAATTGAGAATGGTGCGACATTAAAATTCAGCACTTCAGAGCAGATCATAACTGTAAACAACCAGAAAAACGTCCAAACTCTTGGACCTTCCAGAGGCAGCTGGAGTGCTCACCACTTAGCAGTGGCTGCTCTCCTGGTCCAGCTGTGCTGTTCCAAGCACATGTCCAGGGGCTGCCTGCAGCTGTTCACAGACTTTAGGCAAGTGCAGTTTTGATTCCCTGCATTTACAGCATTGCTCCTCATGGTAACATATCACATGATACGCAGTATTTGGCACACAAATCTCCAATATTTAACTAACATTATGAAACCTGATTTTAATCAGTTATCAATCAATTATTGTGTCTGCAATTGTCCTTCCTACAAAAATACACTCAAACCTTTGTGGTCACGCCTTCAAAGCTGAAATTTACCAACACTGACATAATAAAAAAGAAAATAATGTATTAGAACTCAGCTCCACACATTACAACCAGCAAGTTTTCATTTCTAAAATAAACCTAATTTGGAAGGGAACAGGATTTGGCAACTTTTAAAAGTTTTCTTTGCAGAAGTCTTTTTATACATTTAACTATTTGTTTAAAATTTAATGGAGTAATAGAGGGGAAAAAACCAACTGCTCTGGAAAGTTGTTCAGCTCCACAGTGCTTAACTGCATACTTTAACATCTGTGGCTCACGTGGCATAGTTGAGCCCTCTTTAGGTACTGGGAGACTGCTCTAAGGGCTACCCAGAGCCATTTTCAGGCTAAACAACCCCAACTCTCTCAGTCGGGCCTCATATGGAAGGTGTTCCAGGCCTCTGATATTCTTCATAGCCTTCTCCTGGACTTGCTCCAACAGATCCACATCTTTCTTGTGCTGGGGGCCCCAGAGCTGGATGCAGCAGTCCAGGCGGGATCCCACCAGAGCAGAACAGAGGGGCAGAATCCCCTACCTCAACATACATCATGCTTCTCTGAATGTGGCCCAGAAGGCAACAGGCTTTCACATTCAGTTTTTCATCCAGCAATTCCCCCTAGACCTTCTCCACAGGGCTGTTCTCAATCCACTCACTGCTCAGCCTGTACCCATGTCCGGGATTGCCCCAACCCAGGTGCAGGACCTTGCACTTGCCCTTGCTGAAGTTCATAAGGTTTGCACAGTGTGGTAACTGACACTGATAGCACTGTACATTTAATTAGCATATGCAGTTTGATAACCAAGATGCCTTGGCAAGAGCAAACAGAGCTTTGAAGATTACAAGAAGATTGGATCAAGTCTGGCTGACAGGAAAGAAGATTTAACTTGAAGATTTAATTTGAAGTAGAAATATAAAGTTTGTCTGTGTGATGTTTAACCAATGAATGTAGTAAAAAATTACTAGCCTTCCTAAAAATGGTATATAAGCATATGTAGCTCACAGTAAATTCAGATTCTGTATTTGAATCTGTAGTCCCCATCTCTCTCTCAATCATCGATAGCACAGTCCCATCTCTCAGGCCTGTCCAGGTCCCCTCTGGATGGCATCCCTTCCCTCCAGCCTGTCCACCTCACCACACACCTTGGTGTCATCAACAAACTTGCTGAGTTGTTGCTGCTTGTACTACTCAAGTACAAGCAGTAGTCCTAAACCTAAAATAATGTTAGTGAACAAACAACCCACTGTTTTCTCAGAACACATCCCCCCCTTTCCCTTGTTAATGTCATCAGGTTGTCTGAGTTGAGCTTGAACTAACAGCTTTATATCCCAAACTCTTCTGTCAGAGGGCCAAGGGAAGAGAACGAATAATGAATAGCCAAATGACAAATGAGTGCTCAGTGGCACTCATCCAGAAAAGAGATGTAGAGAGGCAGGAGCTCAGTAAATCCACACACACCAATATGCTGGATGAGGGAGGTCCTCAGGGGCCATCAGTTCCCTCCTCCCACCCCGAGGGTATCACCTGATGCCTGCTCTCGATCCCTCTACACACTGTGCCAGTCCAGCTTCTGCCTGTGCTTTAACTCATTTGTGCACTCTTTCATTCACTAGTTGGATCTCCTGAGTTGATGGACAACAGGACCATCACAGTTCCCTTAATTCCCAGGCAGCAACTCAGGACAAAGTAGCACACGCACATGTCTTCTGAGAATAAAGAGCCAGGACACAAACCGCACAAGGGGAGTCAGAGGTAATGAGCATGTAATCAGTGCTGAAGGGCACACTGCACACTCTATGACTTTTTTTTATGCCTGCCTTTTACAGCTTTTGTAAATTGAAACACTTAGCAGGCTGGTGGGAATCTGAGTAATCTGTAACAAAAAATCAATGCATTCAAATGTTAAAAACAAGTGAGTATAATTTTCAGGTTTTAAGATATATTAGAATTGTAATTTTTCTTTTTGCTAATAAAAATATGTAAAAAATCTAATGTTTTATTCAATTAACTATTATTCATATTACTTTACATTTGGTTTTAAGACCCAAGTCAGCTAATCTCTGTGGATACTGCAAAATCTGATGATTAAGACTGCCTTTATTAACACACAGAAAAAAGAGAAACATTTCATAAGAGAAAAATAACCCCAGAAGCATTCAAAAGAATTAAAACAGTGGCTTGTTTTGTTAATGACAAAGTAGTTCTAGTTCTTATTAATTCTTTCCCTTTATGACAAAAGACCAACCTTTTTGATTCAAAATCAAGTCGTCAGAACTGTGAGGACAGAAAGAAACATACCCACAACTGAAATTTTACTCAAATTTGCACTCTGTTATTTTGAATATTTAGATGTAATATGTCTCCAACATCTTCCAATCTGGTGCAACTGTGGGCTTCCCCTGAAAGAAGAGCTGCTACTTGCCTCCTTCCCCCTCACCTCTCTCTTCCTTAGCTTCCTCTCCACCAGACCTGGTAACTGTGCAACCACGACGACAGTCCAGCTGACTCATCTGACAGAAGATTTAGTCAGTCTTCTGCCAACCTCCAAAAAAGAAAGACCATTTTCATCAGACCAGTTTACTGGACCTTGCCCCAGGAACAGAGCAAGTATATGAATTGGCACAGAAATGTAACAGAAATTCCCTTCTTCCTATGGGAATGGCAATTGTACTAGACAGCATCATATCCTGCCACATGCTCAGGGCATAGTTTTAAGCAAAAACTGATCTAATTTCATCTTACCCCCCAAAAAGAAAGAGGGTCCTGATTTCTATTTGTGCCAGAATAGCACTGGAGTAGGCACGTGATCTGCAAGGTCTGGGCACTGAGCAAAGCCTTAAATGACAAAAAACCTGATCCCTTTCCAACTGGTCCATGTCTGTTATCCAGTTAATCATGTGGCTAATAAATGCTAGAAGTAGCATAAAAAAAGAGTGGCACCACCACTTGGTGAGTGGCAAGGAGGAGGACAGAGACAGAAGCACAGACTCAAAGTATTTCTGTGCAAAGTCAAGGACAAGGGCAATTCCTCCAAGGGCCCAGAGCAAGGTAAGGAAGGAGAGGAGTTCCACCTCGTGAGGCCAACAGGTACCAACTGGCACATTTGTTCTGTAATCCCTGCACCGTCCCTTGTGATGGATGAATGGTCAGGCACATGAGAAACTTCCTTGTGTTTGACTGGGTTCTACAGTTTCTCACATCCTTCCAACTCCCCAGTATTGTTCATTTTCTTCTGACAGTTTAATGAATGACAGAGTGATCCTGCTAAAGCAGCACCGCTTTTGCAATAAATAAAGAGGAGTTCCCTTCCTAGTCCACTACTATTTTAATAAATAAATAAACCAAATAATTTCAATTAAGCTGTTTTGTTTTTTTTTCTTTCCATCTTCATCTCATTGTACACTGAAAGGATCTGGAAATCTACTGCCATACAAACCGTACACGCAACATTTGTCCCTTCACCCCTCTCCTCATCAGCTATAAACATCCATTATTTCATTTTTTCAATTACCTACAATCTGCTTTTAAAATATCCTGAAACACTTGAGTTCTATTCTACTTTTTCAAATGTATCTGAAAACGTCATCTGGCACAAACAACTACAGACAAATTGCCATATTATACTATATTTGCCAGAATAAAATGCAACACAGAAAGTAAAATGGGCTAGTACTCAGCTCTGCAACGACAACAGAATTCAAGTAAGAAAAAAAAAACTGCATTCCAAAAACCAACTTTTAAAAGTCTCAATATACTGTAAGGACGAAACATTTAATTTACATGAGCAAAATACAGAATAGAAATAGCTGCAAGTCTATGAAGACGACCTATACCAGCCCATACAGAAGAATCCCAAGCACAAAACCAGGTATCCTCAGAAGAAATCAGAAACCAACACCTAGTAGTAATTCCAAAGAAGCTGCTTCTAAATGCTCTAAACTGTTTCAATTCATTTCCATGACTGATCTCTGAGGTCAGGAGCAGAGCCCATGCCAAAGAACATGATCTGTTTCACTAGTCAAAAGCGAGTATTTGGTCTGAGAAGCATCAGGAATGTTTAAGGGCGCATATTTTGGAGCTTTTTGCAGGTTACTTACCAGGAAAATTCCAGTTTATTTGGTCTAGATTACCAGAAAAGAAAGTGACGTGTAAATACTTATAGGTTATAAAGAAGTTCAATATGCATTACTACACACTAAGTTTGAAAAGCAGTCAGTGTTCCCAGCCAGAACCACATAAACGAGCAAGATTCCACATGTCCATCCAAATCAATCTGTACAGAATATAATCATTACTCCAGAGAAGGAAGCTTGCCTTATCCCACCACTAACGGCATTCAAAATTTCCTCTTGCAGTTTCTCCAGGATGGCCTCACTGTGTGAGGATCTTTGGAATCAGGAACATCCACATGAGAAGCAGACTTTTGTACTGCTTGAAAAGTGTGGAGAGATATTCAAGGATACATTCAAGAATTGCATGAATGAAGGACTCTTACAGCTTACCTACACAAAGAATTTACTCTGTTTTAATTGAGGGTATGAATATATAGCACAAATTCAAACACTCAACGACTACTTCCATGTGCGATGAGCTGAACACTCCAGTATAATGAGCACTGTAATTCAGCATAATTTACATTGAATAAGAATATTCAGTAGCACTCAAAACTGGAGTCAGTGTGTAGCAACACGTGTTTTGTACATTCTGCCTTTTCCCCCAGCAAATTCCCTTGGAAGAAGCATTTTCAGTATCGTAAAACAAAAACATAAACAAAACAAAAACAACAACAACAAATAAACAAACAAAAAAAGGCACCAAAACCACCTCAGTATACAGTTTAACTTAACACAGATTTCCAGGAGAGAGTATATTCCTACTTCACTGTTTGTAAACATATAATTTACAGAGATGTTCTTGCTACCAACTCAAGTCCTGCCAAAACCTACAACTGAAGATGTCGGGTAGCACAGGAGATGTTACCCCTTTTTGCGGCCTGCCCCACTTTCTGCAAAAGATGGCCCTTGCTGCAGCACAATAAGCAATCTGTCCGTGCCTCTTGCCTCCCCAGCTCACACTCCCCTGTATTTGCTTTCTCTAAACGTTAAGTTTGTGCTGTGTACCATCTGTGAACCACCCTAGCTGCTCAACAAGTATCCACGCTGTTCTGCTGCTCTTTGTCCAGCAGACTGAGGAGAGGAGCAGAACAGAGAACTAGACATAGTAACCTCTGCAGCCACCCTATCAGCCAGAACTTTCGGGAAGATTAATTTGAAAAAGCTTTTAAATGTATTAGTTAAACCGTAACTAAAGTTTAAAAGTGACTGTAAAATGCTCTTGTTTAATTTACTTAAGAAGTAAATTTAACTTAATTTACTTTAGAATTCACAAACAAAAGTCTCTTCCAACTAAAAGAACCCGTAACAGATTTGAATGTGATTTAATTCATAAACTTTTGAAGTTATCTCAAATTCATAATACAGAATGTCCATGTAGTAATTTAGAATATTTTTCCTGAATGTTCCTATGTATGCAAGCTTAGCGACTGCTATTCATTTTTTCTGAGACAGAAAATGCAGTGAAGACAGAGGGCTGTGTTTAAAACTGGGCAGGAAGGTAGCTATGAAGAAGTGTGAAGGGAAAGCATTTCAAGTAAGTATTTTTGTAAGGCACTTGCAAAAACGACAAAAATGGCTCTGTTGCCTAGCTCATTTTTCAGCTGAATTACTTAACCAGATGGAAAGCCAAGATATGTGACCTTCTGTGCCAAGTAAGGTCATATATCTGGGTTTGGGGTTTTTTTTTCAATAAAGTTTAAAAGTAAAAACTACTCTGAAAAGACAAGCAAAACTTCTTTGGAAAACTAAAGGTGAATGCATTTACTAAAGGATAATTGCTTAGCCAATGAAACATAAAAACAAAAATAAAAAGAAAGACATAATCTAACAACACTCAGACATCAAAGAAAATACATATATGATACCACCCCTGTATTATTTACCATTCTGATGCATAATGCAGGCCAAATTCTACCTTGGCAAGTCACCTCTTAAACACACCAGGAAAAAAAGACAAAAAACAAAAACAAAAACAAAAAACAAAACAAAACAAAAAGAAAAACCAAAAAAAAAAAAACAAAAATATACGCACATTTTAAATAAGAAATAGCCACAACATAACTAAATTCTTACTCTGATGAGAGTCACAGCATTTGCTTCTAATAAGCCTTAAGTTCTGTAGTTAATGCTAGATCCTGCTTCACTTTTCACCATCTGCATTCCCTCACAGCAAAGCCTGCTGTGAATTAGATGGAGGCTTAAACTTACAAATCGAACTGACATTTACAAGTCAGAAGTGACACACAGAAACTGCAATTGAATCACTCAGTCTGGGTACACTCCCAGCTGGCTTCAGTAATAGGATACATCAGATTGCAATTTACCACGGACAAAAAGACTTCTCACAGTTGCTACATCCAGGACTTCATTAAAACATTGAAAAGATTTTACAAGGCTTTAGGACCTGACAGATCTTACAGCAAATTTTAAGGAAAATTAAGCAAATTGTTGGTGTTTTAGACATGTTTACTTTTAAAGCCCAACATGGGAAGTGTTATAGAACAACCATACCTAATAATATTAGGCAGCACAATCTTACATAAAGCTTTAAAACCTGTTACAGAGATGTCAGCTATGTTACATTATTAAGGTCTACAATCCTACATACAACTGTAGAAACCTTGAGTATGCGAATAATCCATCTTTATTTGGTGAGCAAATCAAGAAACCACTCTCATAGGTAATTACAGCATTGGGGTTTCAGGACCTATTTCTGAGAGGCAGACTTCTTCCAACACATCAGAGTGCTTGGGTTACAAAGCTCATGTGTGATCAAGGATCTTGTAATCAATGCTGCAATCCACCACCAAAAAGTCTAATTCTCATGAGTAATAAAAGCTGCTTCACATAGTGGATATTAAGTGTTTCCCTTAAGGCCTAAGCGTCATCCCACCAAAGGCAGCAGCAAGTGTAGTAGGTATTTATTAATTTGTACTAATTTACAGCAGTTTAAGACCACAGTGGTACAAGCTTCACCAAATGGTAGCAACCAGGGTGCAAGTCTTTCAAAACAGCATAAAGCAACCAAGAGTAAACTAGAAACAGACACCAAAATTTTAAAATACTTTTCCAACCTTTTATTTCCAAAGTAATTAAACCCTCAATGAGAAATGGCCAGGCTAAAACTGTCAAACTATACAGTTGTGTTTATACAACACCAGTCTCTTTCTCCAGCTACATTTCAAATGGGAAAAGCATACAAATTTTTTTTAATCAAAACCAGCCAAAGTATTTTCCCATAAGCTTTCCAGGAAAGTCAACCTCTGGACTAAAACCAAACATAAAACTTTCATCGGGAAGGGAGAATATTTCATTAAACTGTGAATATGCAAAGACAACACTCAGACATAAAACGATGGAGAAAATTCTTACGTAATTTTCCACTTAGCAGCTACTACAGACTACCACCTATTATAACAAGAATATAACATAATTATTTCAAAAAACCCAACTGAATTCAAGGCACAGGCACTATATTGTGTGCTCTCTACTTTTGTCTGATTTTTGTACACTTTTATTCAGCATCAGGAACAAACGATCTAAAAGCATGAGAATATGTTCTACTCCATAAAGCTACTCTTGTCCACATAATTATGCATGTTTTGTTCCAAAAAGCTGTAGATAATTTCATAGAATCACAGAATTTTGACAAGCTTGGTGGTTTTCATTTTTTCAGTATTAAAGACTTTTAGCTTATTATAAAATAACTACTTGGAGAAGCTGGGATATTTATTTTGAAATATGTATCACCTTCCTCTAAACTGAAGAAATAATAAAAATACCTGCAACAACAAAGATTTTGTAAGAAGAAAAAGTCTGAAGTATCTTGTAAAATTATTTATATAAAAACTATAGAGTAAAATTTGAAACACTCCAGAAGCTTTTGCAGAAAATGAACAAAGCCAAAGTCTACTTTACCAATTCTTAAATCTTTTCAAATTATTGTAATGCACCTATCTGTGGATACTAGATCATTAGTAAGATTTAAGTGAAACAGTTGTTCTACATAATGTTCTAAATAATGCACCATCTTGACCAACACATGAGAAAAAATACCAGTTTTGACCTTAATTTTGCATTTCAAGATCTACCTTAAAATCTGTTCACAAGGTACATAAAAATGTGGGAGTGAGAATACAGGAGACGTCAGATCTCTGCAGACTTTACTCTCACTAACACCTCTTGGCCCTAAAATAGGGCACCTACAGTAACAGATGTTTGGTTGCTTTGTGCTGGAGACCTGAAAAGCACAAACAGCCAGAGTTCTAAAGTCACCCCCAAAAACTGAAGAAAATAATTGTTACAGTTTTCATGCCAGCAAAACATGCATCATAAAACACATGCACATTCACAAACACAGAAAAGAATATTTGGAAGTGAAAAGTCATCAGCATATATCCAGTATATGTTCGGGTTTCTGTTCCAAACACTAGCTGCCTTCCATGGATCGCGACCCAGCATTTCATCCTAACACACTAAGCTGTAAAGCACGGTGAGGCTGCTGCTTCATAGGCAGCAAAACCACCAAAGGAGACAGAATGGGAATCAGAATAACTTCCAGATAAACTGTTCCCATTAGCAATTAAAGGTCCTGTGGGACCGTACAGTTTGATCGGTTTACTCTACCCTTTTCTACTGACTTTTATGAAAGATGCTGTAAATTTCCATTTTCTTTTTCCACTGCCCACACAGTATGCATGGAAATCAGAAGACTTGCAGCCTATTTCCAGTTCTGCTATTAAATAACATTCATAGTATGTTAATCCTCAATTTACTAAGACATAAAATGGGAAAAAGGAAAAAAAAAACAAGAAACCAAAATAAAAAAATGAAAAAACCACTGACTTTACCTGAGCAGCTAGTCCAAATTTGGTGTTTTGGAGGTGGTTTCAGTTAGAGACACCAACTGGCAAATTCCAACTAGTTTAAGAATTTTACCTAGCTAGTCTGCAAATTCTCTGGAAAAGCTTAACCACCTACCCACGGATGCATGTGGGCAGCGATGTGATGTTATTCCTGGAAAGTCTATTTGTAATGTCCACATTTCACATGTGGCATCACTCATCTTCAGGCAATTCAGTACTCAAATTTTGCCTTCTGTGACAGCCTTGCAATAATTTTGACTTGTACAAGGATTGCTGTAACCCAAGGAATTTACAGAGCAATTTAATTTTTAGAATTACATCAAGTAAAACAGTGTACTCATATCATCTGCAAAATAAAAAGGATACTAAAGTACAGATTTCCATGTAAGCGGATACTCTTGTGTTTAAGTATTTTGACCAGAAAGGCTTAGCCCAACTTTACAGGCATGACTTAAAATACAATATACAATTCCATTAACCATTCTGAGAACTTACATAGCTTTCACTCACTGGGCATAACACAATGTTTCATTTTTTGAGCAAGCTTCAGAATATCCCTGTTAGAGCATGGTGCTAAGAGCACCAAGGTTGTGGGCTCAATCCCCATATGGGCCATTCACTTAACAGCTGGACTTGATGATCCTTGTGGGTCCCTTCCAACTCAGAATATTTTGTGAATCTGTAATTTTTTACTCCATATTTTACCTACAAAGCCCGGGCACAGAAACCTTCACTGATTTGTCTTTGATGACACTGGAGGTCACTATCAGATACATAGGACTCACAACTTGTCTTCTAGTTCCATACTGGAAATGCCTTTCCACTTTTTCAAAGGTGAAGATTTAAGCAATATTGGGTAAACATATTTAAATCTTGAGCAAACATTTTCTAAAATCCATCAACACAAGCAAATACACTACTTTATACTAGGAAGACTTCAGAATGTATCTGTTATTGTCATGTGAAAAGGACTGAAATATGAAAAAGTCTGTTTAAAGGAAAAATAATAAATTTACAACTATATGCTTCTCTTCTGTACAGAAAAAAAAGCTGAGCAGCCATTCAAGATCAGCGAATTTAAGTCAGTGTCTTCCTCCACAAAGAATGGCTGAAGTCCTATGGGTAAAATTTGGGAGAAGTCAAATTCTGCAGAATTGGCTCCAGCTTTTTCAGAGTAGCATCTCTAACCACTCCCACTCCAGCATCTTCATTCCTTTATACCATACCAAAGTATATGAGTGTCCTCAAATTTCGCTCACTCCTGCTTGTTACAAGCAAAATTATCCACCTGACGTTTTAACATGGGGACTTTTCTCTTACCCATTGTAATTCCTGAGAGCCAGATCACTTTATCTGGTAATTACCAAGGTGCAGTCTTTATTTTAGGCTCTGGTAAGAAAGAAATTTTTATCACCATGTCCACAGCTGCTAATCAGGAATGATTAGTTTCACAGCTTTCAGACCTTGCCACATCATTTGAATGCACTATACAATGGCACATTTCACAATGATGAGCTTCTTCAGCCAGTACCTCCACTGGAAAGAATGGCGAGTGATTCATTCATCTCAGCCTAAATGTACTCTCCCTTTTTATGGTTTTTCATAACCATTGCTGCATATGGATACCTCTTGGAATTACAGAACATATTCATGTCAGTGCAAATCTATCATGCTCCAAACTCTAAATAAAACTCATCAATTAAAGTTTACTTGGAAAAATGATAAATGAAAAGGCAACAGGGTGGAGAAATATAGTGACAGAAACGACAAACTTCTAGCCTTTCTATAATGTTTAGATTAGGCTGCAGCTTCGCGAAATTTCAGAATGCTTCTTTTAATTTTCCCCTTCATGTAACAAGCAGCTGAGTCTCACATACAAAATTAGGAATTAAACTATGTTTCCTACAAAATAAGGATACTGCTATCAAAAGTGATACTTCAGGTGTTATAAAATTTGTTTCCGCTTAAAAGTGTTGTGACAACATTTATGTAAGACTTTTGACAATCTGTTTCTATTCATTCATACTCGAATATCAAATTTCTGTATAATAAATGAGGCATTTTCCCTTTACATACTTTAATAATTTAAAGTATGTCTTTCTAGGTTCTTATACTGAAAACAAACTTTGCCTAAATGCCCCCTTACAAATGCATTAACACAGAACAAGAACAAACCAAGACATGACTTACGAAACAGTAAATCTTCTGTCCTATGCTAAACCCTGCAGCTCTCTACAGGCTTCTGCAACTTTCCTTGGTGTCCTAGGCCATGGTGGAGCCCATTTCACACTAAGAGGAAGCCAGATGCAGAAACCTGTGAAGCCTCTGAAGTCCAGCCATCAGAAAGGAAAATATGAGCTTCCTATATTTAAACTGTCTCTCTTTCAGAATGTCATTGCTGGAATCCTTGTAACACTTTAAAAGCCTTTCCCATCTCAACTTTGCAAGTTTATTTATGTGTGTACACATAAAATAGTTTCCCTAAAGCCTTTAGTTCTGTCATATCAGAATTTCCACTAAAAAGTCACCAGGACTGAAAGCTTATAGCTTTCAGCCACACAAAACAGCACTGCAGTTTCTTGTCTCTATCAAAAACATATTTCCAATTCTGCAAGTCCTAGTAAAGACGGGGACCAATTAAACTGATCGTTATCTAATTTACATAAAAATCCTGTATTAAAAACTTCGACTTGAGGTGGAAAAGTAAAAAACTGTGACAGAAGCTATTGAACAAATTCAGGCTCCAGTTACAGTCAGGTAAACCTCTGGTGACAATTCTGAAACAAATAAAGTTACCATGGTTTAAAGTCTGAAGTAGCTAGGAACAAAACTTGGTCACCTGGCATTTACTTACCTCACTAAACCTAAAGCCCTGCAAGTCAAACAATGAATAACTACATAATTTGTGAGAAGAAATGCCTAGAAACCCAGGATACAGAGGTGAAATGAGGACAAATGCTTTGCTTCCATACCGAACTTTATGGCTTTTGTTAGTCTAAGCCAGGCCATGGATATTGCTTTAATATGCTATGAATATTTTCAGTGTAAAATTCCATTCATTTAAAAATAAGGCATGATTCATGCAGAATTCACATGGAATTTTAAAGTAGATTGAATATTACAGCCAGATGTATTACAACCTTTAAACAACTTCAGTTGGGATTTCTTTTTCCAAGTAATAAATTTAATTGTTTCAACTATGGACTGGGAACGCTTGGATACTTTAATATTTGTTTGTGCATCTAGTTTATGTATTTCATAGTAAACACTATGGGCCTGAACCAGAAAAGTGAAGACTAATCACAGCAGTAGTCTGTTCAAGGCTAAGAAGCTTTTTTAGAGTTGCACTTACATCTTACACGTAGCAAAGCACACCTAAAGAAAAGGTAAGTGAAAAACAAAACAACTGTCAAAATTACAGAGAGTACAGGCTTAAATGAATGCAATTTAAAACAGAAATGAAACTTCAATCATGCTTCAGAATATTAGTTGTAAGGATGCAAAATTAAACCCCACTAAATGTCATTATCCCATTATGTTAGCCCGGAAGCATACTTGCATTCCGAAGCTTCCAGTCGAAAGGAACCCCACGCAAATCCCAAAGCGAACTTCAGTTAAACTTTAAAAGTTCACCTCTCTGGCAGAAGATAACGCAATTAACACACATGCCTCGAGCCAGCAATCCCTTCCTCTTCGCCTGAAAGGCGGAGGTGGAGAAGCTTCGGGAGAAGGAGGGAAAGGGCTCAGCTCCCTTTCCGGTGCTTGCAGGTGCCCCGCGGGGCAGAGCGCGGCTCGGCGCTGGGAGCGCAGTGCCTCCCGCTGCCGGGGCGCTCAGGACGGCCGGCGCTCCCTACATTTGCCTGGCCGCGGGTTTCTCCTGGCTGCGGGGCGGGCGGCACTCCGGGGGCGGTCTCCCGCGGGAAGGCGGCCGGGGGGAGCTGCTGCGAGCCCGCGCAGCTCCTGTCCCGAGTCGCGCATCTGCCTCCCGGCCCGGGGGCTGGCGGCGAGCGCAGGGACCGCGGGTGCCCCGGCCACCGCGGGTGCTCCGGCCACTGAAGCCGCTGCTGGTGGCAGTCCCGGGCGTGCAGCTGCAGGCGGTGCTGCCGCCGCCGCCTCCCACAAAGGCCAAATTCATTTTCCACGTCCCGAGCGCGGCGGCGGAAAGGCTCGGTGCCGGGTGGGTCCCACCGCTACCGGGTGGCTGTGGGGGGAGGACCTCGCTCGGGAAAGAAAAGCTTCTTGTCTTCTGGACAGCGTCGAATTATATCATGTCAGGAAGACAAGTTATTACCAAGATCACCTTATATTATTAGAAAGCCACAGTGTTTTCTTCATCTATGGTTCTTTGGTGTTGGTTTTTTTGGTTGTTTTTTTTTTTCAATAGAGTTTGCCAATACCTACACGCAATGTATTTGGAAAACCACCGATTTCACTTCGTAGCACAACTTGATGGGCTAAGTGTAACCTCCTCCTAGTGCAAAGTAGTAATAGCCCCAGCAATGTTTCCCATTTACAATAAGTTCAAAAATGTTTAATTGTAAATTAATTGTACAAATACCTATAGACTTGTCAAGTAGAAATTTACAGACTCAAACCTTTAAGGCGTAAATGAATGGACAGTGTTTCTTTTTCCAAAGCGTGAGTTACATAGCATTTGCGTAGCTCGCTGGCACATCCACGCACTATTCATTGCAACGCTCTCCCAAGGTAGCAGGAGGCTGCTAACTGAGTGAGCATTCACAGCGGGTCAGATTCTGCCCTTGCCATGCTTTGCTCTAGAAACCATCCTGTGAACACAGCTCGATAATGAGAAGCGGGTGGGACACTAAAGCAAGGGCCCTTTTACACCCCTCTCCTCGGTGTCAACAGCAGGGCTCTTTAGAACTGTCGCCTGCGGGAGCTACAGGCCATCTGTGCACAGTTCCCAGGCTCTTCCTTCTAAATACTGGATCTAGCGGTAGATTTAAGTACTTCATAGAACACATAAAAGCTGTGCATGCTTTGACTGAACACAGAGTTGTAGGTGTTCCCAAACACACACAGTGGTAATTTCCAAACTCTGCAAAGTAAGATTTGACTTCACGGTAAGTGGAAGGTAAACAGAAATTCCCACACAGAGCTCAGTCTGACAACACAACAATGATGTCATTCAGATACAGACTAAAAACATGCCTTTATATACTACTTTGATTTATTGTCTGTCTCTGATGCTTCTTTGTACTTTACAATTTTGTTGAATCTTGCGCATACTTACCCTGAATCATGGCACAAAAAGGGATTTCTAAAGTATAGTGAAACTGTTTAGATTGATTTCATTTTGATTACATATTGCATATTTCATGTTTGCAAGTATTTGTATTTACAGGGATAACTCTTTAAGCTTCTTAAGGGTCAGGCATGACAAGCCTGATGATGGATGCAATAGCCTGCTGATCCTGAAACACTTAGATGGCGTATAAAAAGGAAATGAATGTAGGATGCAGGACCCCTTAGGAAACACTGTGCAAACTGAGTGTTCTTGTCAGCCAACAAATGTAAAATACCTTGCACAAATGTGCAGTGAACAACCTGAAGATTCTCAGCTTATGTTATTGATCACATCACAACTTAACTGCGTACTGCTCAAATAGTTTTCAAGTTCTTGTCTTTTAAATTGTGTTAATTAGCACAATTATTGGTTCATATTTAGATTGCTGCTTTCAGCAGCAATTAAATAACCCTTGGATTCAAAAGCCATACACTGCTCCTAATGTTAATAAAGAGGTACTTGGCATTTGCACAGAATTTCCTCAGAATTTCACGGGCCAGACATTTTGACATTTCGAGGAAACCTTGTCACATGACTGTTAAAAAAAACCCGAAGTGTGGACACACACACACACATATATTTATTTAAATGACTTACACAAGAACACAAAGCAGCAGTACCTACATTACTAAAAAAGTAGCATCCCATCATTTGTTGCTGTGATATTTTACTCTATGGGTAAAATCCCAAATGAGAGGTACATAATGTCTGCTTTCATGCAGAGCACTTTCTCTGCAATCCACAGATGACCTTTTCTGTAGTTTTGCCCACAGCAGACTTGCTAGTTTCTATGCTGATGGCAGGGCACTGCAGTAAACGGGTCACTTTGGAAACAAAATAAGGGCAACCCTGGGGGACTTTGTAAAGGGAAACCTACATTTCTGCTCCCAAAAGCTTCTCATACATTGTTTATGCTCTATACTAAGAGCCAATAAACATTGCTTGCTAATACAAGCTGCTCTGAACTAACTGAAAAGAGCTGTTTTTATTAATTAACAGCGGCTGGTGACCATGTTTAAAACTGCACTGCCTGGTGCACTTCAGCATAAAATACAAGCTTGTAATGTACGCTGAAACAGGCAGCCGCCCCGTTTTACAGCCCCCTCAAACTAGTTTTCACCATTTAATGCTACTGAGCTATGATCTCTAAGAAATGTACCCTTTGGTATCTAAAAGTGAGCCCCAGGTACCTCCAGGAGAACTACATTTCACAGAACTGTCATCTGCAGATGGAGCTAGCTGTCAAAACTCTGTGTGTTCTTAACATTAGGACTCTTGACAGTAGAGGAGCACTCTCTCTGTGATGGAATAAGGAGAGCAGGCTATAGGAAGCAGCTCTTAAAAACTGCTTAAAATGACTTATCTCTTTCCAATTTGTCCTTCTTCCAGGACCAAGGCTTTTAGGTTGCATTTAGAACCATTCATTACACTGTCTAAACACCTTAGATAATGCTAATATTTTATACCAATATCATTACCTCATTCAGGTCTTTCAAATCTCAGCTGAAATAATACAATTAAGTGAACTTCATGAGATTCTGAGAAGACAGCAATATAGAAGCGTTGATACAGCAAATCATCCCAAAGCAGTATATTGAGAATCAGTATTCTTACTCATAGTCAAAAATGAGAAGATAAACCAGTTTCAAACTATTTTCCTGAATTTAAAAATTTCCCTTGAAAACATATCTAATTTTTTTTCAAATTGGTCCCCTCCTTCTCCCAAATTATAGCTTTGCAGATTTTTTTCTGAAGTGTTCTTAACTCATATTTTCTAAGTCTATCTGGGAGATGCAACAATCAATTATTAAACTGTTAACAGCATACTGAAACTACTCCATAAAGCTGTAAATCAAAAAGATACTATGAAGGGCAGAGAAGGTCTCCAAAAACACAATCAAGAGAAGTTATCATAGCTGTTGAAGTTCTGCCAGAGAAACCTGTGACAAAATGAAATTTACCTGCACCGAGTATATAAATTCCTAAAATACTGGATTTGGTTTATGTTTAAGGGTCTGTCAGCTACTAAAGTGGTATGACTTCACTAAAAAGATCAATGAAGCCATTACCTTCTATTTCTCCTCAAGATGAAGGTGCATCTAATGTGGTATGCGTAGAATATCAACATACATAATTCAGTTAGGCAAATCATCTCCATTGGGTAAATACATCCCTCTTTACAAAATGATGATCTAATTTATCATCACAACCTGAAGCACAGCCTTTGGATGTCTTCTGTCACAATTCTGAATCAATCCAAATCTATTCATCTTACAGGAAGTAGTTTGTTGTCTTCAAACATCTGTCTTGTGCCATTTGTGTAGCCCATGGCACAATGATATTTTTGTCTCCTTATTGTGTGTTAACAATAAGCTTGTCTAATTACGTATTGTTGGTAAATAATTTACATTTTCTCTTTTGAAATGACCACCATCTGTGACTGCACCAGCTTTAAACAAAGCTTTAAAATAAGGAATCTGCATCTCTCTTGCCTAAATTGGGTGATGATTAATATACGCTCCTCAAACTTTCCTTTTTTCACAGCATATAGATTGTAGTATTTTCTAATATGTTCATCCTACAGATTGCCCAGAGCAGCTGTAGATGCCTTATCCCTGGAAGTGTTCTAGGCCAGGTTGGATGGGACTCTGAGTAACCTGGTCTAGTGGAAGGTGTCTCTGCCCATAGTAGGGGGATTGGCACCTGATATTTTCAAGGTCCCTTCCAACCCAAACCATTCTTTGATTCTAAATATCTTGTAGTATTTGTGTTACATGTATTTCCTGGGTTTACTACCAATTCTCCGGGACTATGCTTTACATGCGTCTAAGATGAACAATTAATGGAAGTGGGACACTCTTCTCATTTCCTCTCTTTTACTGTCCCTTTACCTGGTCCCTCCCAAAGTAAGAGCCATATACCTACAGCTCCTCACACTACACAAGAAATTGCTCTTGGGATAACGCGGCTTTCAGACGAGTCACCTGCACTGGCTAGTTCGGGCTGCTTTCCTTCAACATACGGTCTGTGCACTCCCGACTCCCGTTGACGGCAACGTGCAGACCAGCCTGGCCTCCTCTCAGGCTCCAAGATTAAGTCTTAAACCTAAGAACTGAACTCGGGCCACAGCGCGGGGAGTGGGACTGGCCCTCGGCTCTTTCGGGGGCCGCCTGTGACCCTACATTTTGCAGGAGCAAGGAGGTTCCTGCCTCACTCCTCGGAGGGAGCCATTCCCTCCCGTTGGCCGCAACCCCTAGTCCCGCCGCGGCCCGAGCGAGGCGCGGCCGTTGCAGCGGCGCGGGTCCGCCCAGCGCCGCCGCCGCCGCCGCCGCCGCAGGCATACGCGCCGGGATCCCGTGCGCGGGATCGCCGCAAGGAACGGGCGCTTTGCACCAGCCCCCGCGGGGAGGAGTCGCGCTGGAGTAACACAGAGGGAATGGGAAGAATGCCACGCTCCTGGGAATTGTTCGTCGTAGGCGCGCGTGAAGCATAGTCACGTAGAACTGGTAGTAGAAGTGGGATATATGTGTAACACAAATACTACTAAATACTTAAAAAACGTAGAACGGTGTGGGTTGGAAGGGACCTTAGAGATCATCTCGCCCCAACCTACCTGATGCGGGCAGGGACACCTTCCACTAGCCCAAGCTGATCAGAGTCCCATCCAACCTGCCCTTGAACACGTCCTGGGATGGGGCATCCACAGCTGCTCTGGGCAAGCTGTGCCAAAGGTATTGGGAAACACTACAATTCTCATACTGTGTACAAAGGGAAAGTCTGGGGAGCGTATATTAATCACCGCCCAATTTAGGCAGGGAAAGAGGTGCGGATTGCTTATTTTAAAGCTTTTTTTTTAAGCCGCTGCAATTACGGACGGCGTCAGTTTTAGAACAGAAAACGCAGCCTCGCGCCGCTCACAACCCTCGGTTGCCGTCCCTCAGCGGGAGCGCGCGCCCGCCGCCGCTCGCGGCCTGACGTCACCGCGGGCGAGCGCGTGTGACGCGCGCCCTCCCCTGCCCTCCCCGCGCCGGCCGGGCCGCGGGCGCTGATTGGCCGCCGCCTTCCCGCTTCCTCCTCGCCGCCCGAGAACCCGCCATTTTGAAAACCTTGTTGATTCCGGGAGGGAGGGAAGGGGGAGAAGGAGAGGGAAAGGGCAAGAGTGGTTGGCGGCTGTAAGACTGAGCTGCGGCGGGGCGTGTGTGTGTCGCTGCGCCCGGACCCGCCTCGTCCAGCAGTAACTGCCGGCTTCAGCTGCTGCCGCCGCGCCGGAGGAGGGAGCTGGGAGCCGGGGCTCGAGCTGAGGTGGGTCCCGCCGCCATGGCCGTAACGGCGCCCGAGAGCGGTCCCGCCTCGCCGCGCCCGGGCCGAGTGGGGACGGACTGTGATGAGGAGAAAGGAAACGCGGCCGCCGCGCCGTCGGGCTCCCGTCCCGCTCTGGGGACGTGCCGTGTGCGGGGCGCTTGTCACCGGGGTTGCCTCCTTCGCCGCCCCTGCCCGTGGTGTTCCTGGGTGCGGCGGTGTTGTCCTGCGGCGGGAGCGGGCGGAGCGGTCCTGCGCCCGGCGGGAGCGGGGAGGCGATGGCGCCTTGGCCGCCGGCGCCACCGGGCTCTGCGCGTCGCCGTCTCTTTGCCCCAGCATCTGGCTTACAGATCGGGAAGGGGGAACAGGTGGAGAGTCCTCGTCTGAAAAGGGCGGGAGATTCTCTCCCGGTATAGGTGAATCTCAGAACCCTTTTTCTCTAAGCAAAACGTCGTCCCGAACCCAGGTGGTGGAAAGCTAAGAAGTCTCTTAACTTTTCCCCTTCTATTCCCATTGAAAGGGGAAGGAAAGACAGCTTGTAGTGCTTCTCTTGCTTTTTACTCATGCCTTCAAGTAAAAGTCAGTAATTGCCGTGAAAATGCTAGATTACTTATTACAAATGGAATACTGGTAGTAATACCCTGAAGGATATATTTTTCCCTAGTGATTTAGCCAGGAAACTTTAATTTTCCCCATACGATTGGTAATAAATATTAACTCGTGTTTTCTGCTATTTGGAACACGACTGATCTCTGGCACCTGCTAATGCTGCATATAAGCAGCAGATTGAAATGTTACCCATTGCACCTGATCTCTTGCAGATAATACTGGCTTTAATGTTGCAAAAAGAGAATGGTTGTTTGAAAATCTATTCCAGATGTAAACGGTGAAAATTTTTGAAAGCTAGAATTTAAAAAAATGAAACATTTGGTTATCTTGCTCTATTGGATAGGCGTTTTCTGTTAGTAGGGAAATGGTACATGCATAACTGATATATTAGTTTTAAAGTTTATGTGTAGGCCACTTCAGAGGCTAAGAAAAGACTCTTAAATATGCTAAGCATGAAGCATTTGTTCTTTTTTGTTGTAGGTCTACAAATTAAAACCAGGAAGTATTTTCATGCCCAAAGATGCAGCAGCTGTCTGGGTCGTGAAGGCAGTGTTAATTCTTTCCTGAATTGCTTGCAACTTTTTTTAAGTTTCTGTTCCCATTTCCCATCTAATTACATAACTTGCTTAAGTTACTAGGAAACTTGCATGTATAGTTAACCATGATCAAAAATAAGTATTAAGTTTATAGCAGTGTGCAGTAAAATGGTGAGATCTTAAAACACTGCAGTTTTTAATAGATAACAGTATCAGCTGCTTTGAATGGGTGTTTCCAAATACTTCACAAAAGCAGCTTGAAGACTTGTGTGTGAATAAAATTTATAACTTTTTAAAAGGTTCTTGCAGAATGGATGGCAACTTCTTCTGCAAAGTTATGTATATTGTGTGTATGCTGAACACCTCAGTGATCAGAGAATGTGAGTAATCAGAGTACCAGCACACTGCTTCTGCTGCACAAGAAGATCATTTTTGAAAGCAGGATTCCTGTGTTTTTCATGGATGTTGTTCTATTGATGATGGTTTTCCCTGATTCTTTCTACAGAAGCATACACCATGTCTTCTGTTGATTCATCAAAAGAAGACACAATGTCGTCAGAAAAAACAGATGAGAAACAACCTGAAACTGAAAACAAAGCTGGGGAAAGTGATGAAGATGATGAAGAAGAAGAGGAGGAGGAGGAGGAAGAAGAAAAGGGTATATGTTTTTCCATTGAATAAATTGTTCTTTAATGAATGCTAAGCCGTTGAATGCAGTTTCCTGTGATTTTGGCTAATTGTACAATTATTGAGGAGATTCCATGGTGCATTTTGTCTCATGGTCATAATAGCTTCCCAGTAGACTGTAACAGGCAGTGCTAAAAACAGTGGTGCTGATTTGTCTCAGAAAAGATTGAAGGAATTGCCAGCATCCTGGACTTCTGTACTAGGGATTTTTTTGTTGTTGTCTAAATTTTTTGATGATTATAGGATGTGGTGTGCCTTATCAAATTATTTTTTGCCAGTAACACACTGAAGTGATCTGTGTTTGCAAAAGAGAAACTTCTAAGTTTGCAGTAGTTTTGGAAACAATACGGATGTCTTTGCTTAACTGCCATGAATTAATTTTCTGAGTATCCGAATGTAATTATATTGGGTCAACGGAAATTCCTTTAGACTAATTTTGGTAATAAAAATTTGTGGCAATATGATAGTTTTTTGTTGTGGCATGTAATTGAAGGTAGTCAAGGAGAACAAAACAAGGTGAAGGAGCTACTAGGCAAAAAATGTTAATTTTTTTGTGAAGTCTCCAGGCATCTTTCTACATCCATCCATTTCAAAAGGAAAGCATTCATGGAAATAGAGCTGTGATGTGGCACAGTGAAAACCAAGTCACTGATGCTCTTGGATCCTTGCGAGAGGTGAAGTTTGTCTTTATAAATGATAGTAGAAAGAAGACAGATTATGCTGTTTGGAAAGTGGAGTAATTAGCATTGGATTTTCAGGAAAAAAAATTCTTTTTGCTCTGGTTTTGATTATGTTCATACAGGTTTTGAAGCTGCTTTCAGATGCTAAAGCCAGGACAGCCCATCTGTTTAGCTCTAAGGATAGTATTGCTTGAGATCAAGTGTTTTAGTGTGAAGCTTTAGCTTTTAGGTGAAGCTTTAGCTTTTTCTTCAAAGTGGTATCATTAACTTAGTGATGTGCAGGGTATATGTAAAACAATCTAAATGTATTCATTCAAATGTAAGCAGTACCAGAATTACTGGGAATAATATTCTTGTATCATTAGTGACACTCATATTGTGCCCTGCCGAGTGCTTCTCTGTGTACCCTGGGGTGTGTAGTACAGTCCCCCTGCACTTGTGCTTCTGCTTCTGCTAAAATGTGTGGTTTCTCCAGTCCAGTAGTAGGAAACGAATCTGTGTGCAGGAGTCCTGGACCCTGCTTTTGCCCACCTGATGGTAGTATTCTTCACAGTGCTGTGTGTGGAACTGTGTGTGTTGGGGCTGCAGCATCCAAGGAGAGTGTACAAACAGGGTCAGTTTGCTACCTGAAAAAGGCAGGGAAAGGAGAGAAGGATGGGTTTCTGAAAACATGCAGTCCTGCAGTCTCCATCATGGTGAAGGTACCTTTAGGAAATGCCCGGTCTTGTCTTCAGGGTTACCTTGGATACAGGATTGTGGTGAAAAACTAGAGAGACTTCTAGTTATGTACATGCAGCTCTATAGAATCATGTTGTCTTATTAGCCCAAGGCCTGAAAGTGTTGTAGTAGCTGGTTATATCATCATCTGGTTTTGATTTGATGTTTCAAAGAGTCAGTGTTGTATTACCTGTCACTTCAGTCAGATCTACAGTGAAGAATATTGTGTTTAAGGAAGCTGTCTTTTGCAGAGAAGAGTCTCATCGTTGAAGGAAAAAGGGAGAAGAAGAAGGTTGACCGGCTGACCATGCAAGTGTCCTCACTGCAGAAGGAACCTTTTACAATTACACCAGGTAATCTTGACTTCTCACATATGAATTATGGGTGTTAGAAATGATAATGAAAACTCTAAAAAGATGAAATTACTAATTTGTTGTAGGTGAGACCTAATTTATGAGTCGTGATCCTTTTTAAAATAATATGGCTATTATAATGAAAACTCTCTTTTATTCTGTAGCATCAGTTTAAACTGTAAAAGTTACATGATCTTTAAACTTAATTGGAATGGGATCTTCAGTAACTCACTGCTACTAAAGGGCAGGAGCAGCCAGAATGGAAAGAAATGCCAAATCCTTGTACTGTGATATAAGTAATATCAAGTAAGGCAGGTAAAGAGCCTGTCAGGATGCCAAACTGATAGGAAAAGGCCTGCTCAATGTTTGACCTCGTATAATGTCTAATGCTGTTTTTAAGTAACTTTTTTACTTTTAAAAATAAGCAGTAGAAACTTCAAGTTAAAAACACATGGGTAGATACGAATGTGATGAATAGCATAAATGATTTTAATTGTTTCAGGAAAAGGACAAAAACTCTGTGAAATTGAGAGGATACAGTTCTTTCTGAGTAAAAAGAAGACAGATGAACTTAGGAACCTGCACAAACTCCTCTACAACAGGCCAGGCACTGTAAGAATTTCAATCTTGTATATCCATTAGTTCTCATGTATAGTGAAAATGTTTGTAATGCAGCTTTTTATATTTGCACATATGGGTCTATTTTTGAAGTGCTGTTTATTACAACCTACTTAGAAAATGGGTAAGCCTCGTCCTTTTAACTCCTATAAACTCTCTTTCTATAAAAATCCTGTGGCAGGGTGTACTAAATCGAAAGTCTCTTGAATGTAGATTTTATTATTTTTCTTTTTTAATGGGGGAATGGTGGATTACCTTACAAGGATGAGTTGAAAGTAATTTATGGCTCACATGCTAAAAGCTGCTGACATGCAGGTGACACTCAAAATACTCCATATATTAATACATTGCTGCTTGTCTACTATTTTGTCTCTGTTTGCACTAAGCAGTAGAAAGATAAAAGTGACAAAAATCACTATTAAGATTATATATATATAAATTTTCCTAAGATAATTAAAGTATTATGTTGTCCATTTTGTATTTAAGCATGATGCTTAAAATACAGTGGCAAATCTTTCTTGGAGTGGTTTATGTATCACTGATTGTGCCTTAAATTTCAGAGTAAATATGACCCATTTTCCTTGCTAATGGAGGCAGAATGTGAAATTGAGGCAGATTACACTGAACTATTTCTGCACATTTACTGTAATTATTGCAACTTTTTAATTATCTTCTTGTATTTTGGAGACTTGAACGGCTAGCACAGAAACCAGAAATTGAATAGTACTAGTACAGATGCGTGCTAGCTCTAATTTCTCAGACCACTGCTTCCGATACAATGTTTGTTTAAATGGCAAAGAATGATCTGTTGTCACAAGTATGCAGAAAAGGAATATATCAGTATGGTTTCAGTCAAAACTATATTTAATCAGAGTTTTTGGGAACTCAGAGTGCTGTTTAATATAGTGAAGGTCAGATCTTGTCTTGTATGCATGTATTTGTGTGTGCTTTTAGTTGTAATGAACATTTTCAATAAAACATACCAGTACCACCTGCAAATTTTCTTTAGGTACTGGACAAAGCTCTTTGGAAAAGGAGCTCAGCTTTGATAAAATTATAAACTAGTGGAGAAACAGCAGAAGCAAAATTTGTAGAAGTATTGAAAGCTAGCTCAAATTATTCTTGATAGTGTTATAAAGATCTCAGAAGACTGAGAGATCTGGGGTTACTTTTTTAACTTTTTTTGTGAAAGGAGATGAAGTGGAAACAAAGAACTTAAATACATTTGTGATCTTGGTGGGAGCAATTTTCCTGTTGTAAGGGCTGTTGCAATGGAAATTCAACCTAAATTGGACATCAGGTGTTGCAATAGAAGTTGTAGATTGAGTGGTAGGTAAATGCAGAAATTGGTCCTACTAAATAAGAGGTTCAAAATACAGTCATGGTCCTATGTAAGACTTCAGAATAGCTAGTAAAGCAGATGATCTTTAGCAGATTGTAGAATAAAAAATTCCCTATTTTATAACAAATTACAGGATACAAAATATGCAACAGGCTTCATAATGTTGTAGTTTTGCAAACCTGTAAGTCATCATGCAGTACGTTCTAAATTAACTTGAAATGGCAGGTGAATTTGTCTAGTAAGTTACTGAAAGTACCACAATCACAAGAAGTTGAACTTAATTGTTGTAGTTTGTCTGTCATGAGATAAGTAAAGGCATAATCCGTGTAGGTTATAACTTAAAAGGTGTAGCTTTGTGAACAGAAAGCTAAATGGTAGAACAGATTTTTCTTGTATGAAAGGTTAACAGTTGTAGTTGGATGAAATCTTTTAAACTGCTTGCGATGAAAAGTAATCTATGTGCTCTGTTCTAGGTTACATCTTTAAAGAAGAATGTGGGTCAGTTCAGTGGGTTTCCATTTGAGAAAGGAAGTGACCAATACAAAAAGAAGGAAGAAATGTTAAAAAAGTAATGATCTCTTGATACTAAACATAGCTTGATTCATGCTATGCACTCTATTTTTTCTTATTTTCTTCCAAAATTTTGCTTGAGATTAAATTTAAAGTATAAGCCAGCTGGCTGTTTACTAGAGCTCTACAGTTTTTTTCTGAGTTCATTTTAGTCACACAAACCGGTCTTTTAAGACAGCTTGAAATGTATTAAGAATTAAATTGTGAACATTTTATTCACAATTCCTACATTCCTGGCTTTAATTATTGCATGCTAACTAGTAGATTCTTCAGCTTAGTGAGATGAAAGCATTATTTCCCTGGGGCAATCATAATGTTGTGAACACATTGTACTTTATTCATGGTGCAAACCTGCATCTTTCTATGCCTCAAAACCTTCCTCCTTCAGAATCAAAGCCATTTCTGCTTATTATATATTAAACATACTAGAATTGCTGTTAGCAACTAGTCTCACAAATTTTTTTTCTCTTTTACTGTCTCCCTTCATAAGTTGCTTTTCCATCAACAGGAGAAGCTGCTGCAACTTAGTTTTTGCTGAACTGAAAGGGTTTAGAATGCCCTTGCGTATTTATTTAGCTAGTTGTAAGAAATGAAAGAGCTAATAACATCTACACAATATATTCTAAAACTGGGAGTTTTTTTAGTGCCTGTTTGCTCAAGCCTTCTTCACATGCGCAGTTTTCCAGGAGTACGGTTTGTGAAATACATGGGAATCTACAAGACAAACTCTTATCTCCTGATGGGAGTTTTGACCATGTCCCAAAGGTTTAATTGGATAATTCCCCTTATCAAAAAAAGGCTGCAAAATAAAGTAATTTTGCACTTTTTTCATATTTTCCATATGAAAAAACTGCTAGTTTAGTCTTCTGTAAATATTCTGAAACCTGGTTGCATATGAAGGTGCAGAGCCCTGTACACTTGCCTTACTGTGGTAGCTTCTGTTGCTGTTTGTAGCTGCGTGGAACACAACTGTTGATCAGTTTGTTAATTTGTTCTGCCTCTGTGGTTGATTTCTGCCCAGACTTTACACTTGCATGTCATATTTTAACATGGAATAAGCATTGAACAAGATGAACATAGGTCAACATGTATTTTGCAGAACCTTACTATCCAGGCTACAGATTATAAAGAATGTAATACTTTTTTTACTGTGATTCCTTAACTTTTAAAAATATCCTATTATATGGAACGATAGATTTGGGAATTCTGTTGTTTTATTTTGCTTTATGTAATATAGTGGTGATTCTTTGCTTAACCATAGATAAGACTGGAAGTGTAGTTGACTGTGTGTATATATTGTCAGGTAGCAGACACAAACCAGACAGCAGCTTCTAGCAGTCATATGTTGACTGTTTAGGATGTGATACTGAATCTCTTTTTCTTTTCTTTTTTCCCCCTACAGATTTAGAAATGCAATGTTGAAAAGCATCTGTGAAGTTCTTGACTTGGAAAGATCAGGAGTTAATAGTGAGCTCGTAACCAGAATATTAAACTTCCTGATGCATCCAAAATCTTCAGGCAAGGTGAGATGCAGGTTGCTTGCTTTTATAGCTCTGTTCGGATGTAAAACGCATCTGTTCTCTATTGCTCGTTGTTTGCTTGTTTCCAGTGATAATACAATTACTGTTCTAACTTACTGAAGTAGGAATGACTTCTTGAAAGAGAGTAGCTCTGCTACTGTAGGCATCCATAATGGGGTGAGGACTTAAACAGAAATTCTGTTTACATGTGGGTGTACCCATTACACACTGTTAGAGCAGAAGTGTGAGTTCAACACATTGAGCTAATTAGGGTATCCATTCCCAAATACCAATTAGCCTCTGCTTTGTGGGTGGAGGAGAATAGACACATGAAAGGACAGGAAAATCAAGTGTGAAATGTTACTGTATTTGCTGTATTTGGCAAATATATAAATTATCACATTTGGTCATCACCAAATGGAATTTGTTGCAGGGTACAAAAACTTGGATTTAGCCAGTGCACTAGATTCAGAGTGCCACTACCAAGACTGCTAGACTTTGTTGTTAATCTTTTTGGACTTAAAGTTTTTAATCAAAAAGTGATGCTAAAATAGTTGCACTGTTGCTCAGGAAATTGAATCTAATGCCAGCAAACACTGGGAAGTAATGTGAATAAGGGGTCTACATACTGCTTTATGGATACAGGTACTGAGTTACAGCAAAATGCTGGTTTGCATAAGACGTGACAAAATTCTTGCCTTTAAGTTTTCTGAGTTGTCAGCTGACTTGTTACCAAAAGAAAGGGCTTGTTTTATGGATTGGTAGGTAAAAGAACAATCTAGAAGTAGCTTTTCTTGCTTCTCTTCTCTAATGCCCAGTCTTTCAAGATTTGTTTGCTTAGGCAAGGGGTACACTTAGCTCAGAATTGAAATTTTGTTTTGCTCATCTCTGTCTCAATAGTGAATATTTGCTTACTGCAAAATATTATTACTTAAGTGTATATAAAGTAGTCCTGAGTTGTGTTAAGACACCTCTGTATTTTTTTCTGTTCTTTCATGTGATTTCAAAGAATTTATCTTTTTAAAATTCTTTTGTATTCCTGCCTGGGTTACACACATCTCTTGTCTCTCAGCCGTTGCCAAAGTCCAAAAAACCACAAAGCAAAGGTGGCAAAAAAGAGCGCACTAGCTCTGGAACAACAAGAAAAGCAAAACGCACCAAGTACCCAGAAATCTTGTCAGATGAATCCAGTAGTGAAGAAGATGAAAAAAAGGAAAAGGATGAGTCTTCAGAAGAAAAAGAAAGTGAAGATGAGGTAATGAGTTTTATTTGTTTTTCAACATTGTGTCATTGCTGTCGGTTGGTAACTTTTGCAACACAGAGTTGGGGAGTAAATTATGTTTAACTGAAAGAAAAGGGAACACATCTGTAATTTATAAGAGGTTTTCTTAAGTTCTTAGTGTGTTGAATTTAGAGAATCATTTAGATAAAAGGTAAAAGTTCGGTTCTTGCGTGCATGTATGCACCTTATAAAATTGTTTGCTCTGTGTCATTTTGGGGCAACCAGGATTGCTAATGTAATTGATTGTATTTCTTATATCATCTTGTGATGACTTTATTGTAATTTCATAATGCAGTGTTTGATTTGATACCTAGGACTTAACTTTGAGTTCAGTAGGAGTCACTGACCTACCTGACTGCATTGGTTTCGGATCTTACTTCCATATTCCTCCTGGATTTTATATCTTAATCTCTCTCTTCAGGTTTTGTGACTTAAAATAGCAACACAGTAGGCAGCCTTAGAAAGATCCCTGCAATCTCTGAAGTGTCTTAATCTCATTGTATTTTGTATTTTCTTTAAAACTTTGTGCATACTTGGCAAGAAGCATCAGATCATGAAATAGTTTGGGTTGGAAGGAACCTTTTAAAGGTCATCTAATCCAGTCCTCCTGCAATGAGTAGGGACATGAACTGGATTAGGTTGCCTCATTCAACCTGGCCTGGAATGTTTCCAGGAATGGGCATTCACCACCTCTCTGGGCAACCTGTTTCAGTGTTTACCCACCCTCATTGTAAAGTAAATTGTTCCTTATTTCTCCTCTAAATCAACCCTCCTTCGGTTGAAAACCACTATGCGTTATGAGACCCCTGCAAAGTAAGTGCAATTAGTCAAACTGCTGGTGTCCAAAAAAGTTCTTTATGGAACCCTTGGCTGTAATATAAGGCCACTGTTTACTTGGGCTCCATTCTGTCTGTTGAAATGGAAGTGTGACAGGCTATTAGGTTAATAGCCTGAGCTATAGGAAATAGTAGCAATCTTTTGTTGAAAGGCAATTAATGTAACTTAACAGTTTGTTTTGTTGAGGTCATTTTGATGGGTGTTGGGTTTAATGTAAAAAGATGTTTCAAGAAAATTCCTATACCTTCATGAAACAACCTTAGTTCTTACTGTGCCTTTTTCTTTCCTTATAAACAGCAAATTGAAAGAGGGCTGAAATACTAAAAGTTGACATACGTGTTAATTTCTTCAGGAAAACAGGGTTTCTGCTGTGAGGAGAGGAATATCTGTTCCAGAGACAGGAATTGTCTTATTTCCAAGAACTCAGTTATTAAAGAAAACAAAAACGCAAAAATCTAAAACTCTCCAAAACAAAATTCTGACAAACAAAAAGGCCTAACAGTAAACTTGATCTAACTGGGTCATCTTTTCCTTCTTTCAGAAGGTAGGAGTTAGGAATGTCTGCAATGGCTGAGTGGACTGAAGTCTTCAGAAACTGAAGTTTAGGTGCATGGAATAAAAGCTTAGTTGTTACAAAAGCACTGGTTTGTCAAGTTAATTTGAAAGTAGGACCTGCTGAAATGGAAAATATCTGTACAGCTTTAAGATTGCAGCATTTTTTTAAAGAGTTAGGTTTATAATAGCTTTTGATATACTACAGGTAGAAGGATGTAGGCAGTGTATCTGTTTTGCTGCACCAGCTCTGTTGGAAACTTAGGCATGGAGTCGCTGGAATAAATTGTTCTCAGAGTGGGAAAATTTTCCTTTATGGAAAAGAGGTATAGATTATTCAAGTAATTAATCATTACTTTAATTTTCTGGTTTGCTTTTTGTAGCCTCCTAGAAAAGCATCTAAAAGAGAAAAATCGAAAAAGATTACTTCTAAAACCAAGAAAGCTGTGAAGGGTGCAAATGTCAAGAAGGCAGACAGCAGCACTACTAAGAAAAGCCAGAACAGTTCTAGAAAAGGTAAATGCTTTAAATCTTTCATTATACATTGCCTTGTAGCTTAACTGGCATGCTTATCAGAAAGCGAGCTTTTGCACCTTATTGTGAAAGAAAATGGAATTTGATAAGTTGTTGGTATGCTACTTGATATTTCTTTCCTTGAAACAGGATTGAATAAAAAAAGCTGTTGGTTTGGGTGTATTTCATGTATTTCCTGCTGTGTGCACATGTATACTTTTATTTGCATATAAACTGGAAGTATCAGCCAAGTTCTCCATTTTGCTGGAAGAACATTGGTAATGGGGCTCTGTAGTGGCTTTATACGAATCTTGTAATTGATCCAGTGGTGTGTATCCCATGTGTGTGTCTTTAGTTCAGCAGCTTGAGACGGGTTTTTTGTTAACATAGATATGGTTTCTCCATGAATCCTTTTGCAGTTGGTTTTCTCATATCTCTCAATGTGCGTGAAAGGTATATAGACACTGAGTTTCTTAGTAGCTCTGTAAGGAGATATATATATACACACACACATAAATGTTATATATGTGTTTTTCCTGTAAGTTACATAATATATTTGTAATTTCTTATTTACTTCTCCTGCATTTCTGTTTCCAGGTTGTTTGCAGTACAAAAATCAGAATGCTAAGTAGGTCATTCTGTAAGGTCATTATCTAGTTTGTTTGGCATCTGCTCTGAATTTTGTCTTGTTGGCAGTAGAGAAACTGAGTGGATGTTGGAGTCATTCAATCTAATTCCTTTTCTACTGGAAAAGATTGTGGGAGTGTCCTGTGCTCCTTCACTTAACTTCATTTACAAAGTTCTTATTTGTTCTCATGGTGTTTCTGATAGTAAGTTCGCAAAATTACTTGGCAAAATTACAAGATCTTAGTGTAATACACTTCTAGGGAAAAAAGAAAGACAAACTCATTTTAAAGGAAATAATTACTTTTTATTTTCTTAGGGCTGTAATACCTAAATTAGAATTGTTGTAGTAAGTCGTTTTCATTAGTTTGATAGATGAAATTAATCCCATACTTTTTAGAGTTCTTATTGATTTGTAAACTAATGGTTTATCAATAATTACACAAATTCATAAATAAATGCAGTACTGATAACATTAGCTTTGTTTTTAGATGGATGGTCTAGCAAGATGACTTTTAGATTAAAACATCTGGAACGGATGTTTGTGGAAAGTTCTGATGGCTTCTGTTTTTAAGGGAGAAAACAGACAAACTGAAAACCTATTACAGTCCAATTTGTTCTTCATATTTAGAAAGCGAGTCTGAGGATAGTTCAGATGATGAACCCTTAATTAAAAAACTGAAGAAACCACCCACAGATGAAGAACTGAAGGAAACTGTCAAGAATTTGTTGGCCAGTGCAAACTTGGAGGAGGTTACAATGAAACAAATCTGCAAGGAGGTAAGTAAATTTTGCAAAAATTGTAAACTAAAATACCTAAAATCTCTTTATAGGTAGTGGATTGTTTGTGAACTGACTTTTATCATCATTTCAGAAATGTAAGCTTGTACTCTGCACTGGTGTTAAGAAACTGAATAGTTATAACAATGAGAGCTTTAATCTTTAGATGTGCAACACTGATATCAGCATCAAAAGGGGAATACTAAAATCAGCTGCCTGGGAAGTAGGTTTTACCTCCTAACCCAGTGCCATGTGTGACAGTGAAAATACCTGACATGTTTAGACAGTGCAGCAGCTTTGCCACTGTCCGCAGGGGAGGGCTGTGTCCTGTGCTCTGTACAAGTCCATTCAGCTGTTGCCTATCAGCATCTATCAGAATAGTTCTCAGCTGAGTTAGTGAGTTGAATCAATTCAACAAGAAATATATTAATTGTCAGAAAGGTGGGAACCATGTGGCCAGAAAAGGGAAAGGTGAAGAAAAGTGACCAAAACACAAACAATACAGTTGCCTTGGTATTTTCTGGTTAACTTACATGTTTGGTTTTCCTGGTAATTTCAAGAAGTTGTCTTGAGAAAACTAAACCAGAAGTAACTAGAAAACTGTATGTAACTTCTTTTCTATATTTATAGTCATTCTAGAAGTGGGAAATTTGGTATGCTGAAATAAAATACTCTGAATTGGTTGTCAGTGTTGGCATTTGTTTTTTGTTTGCTTGGTTCTCTCCCACTTTGTTAACCAAAGAGTAGTTGTACAATAGCACTCAAAGATGTTGACTCTTCTATTAGTCTCTTGAAAGGATCACTTATTTGATAATAAGTTTTACTTATTATCAAATACCGAGGCTTATTTATTTTTCATTAATTGTTTAGCTTCCTATGCTAGTGCAGGGCTATCTGACTACTTAAGAGAGCATTTAAAACAAAGATTGGAGAACTCTTACTTGTGTGACTTGGCAAGTTAGGCATTTCAGTTTGATGTGAAAAATTATAGTACCAGTTTAGTCAGTGATCAAACATAAAAGGGTACATGCATTTAAATATTTATGTGGTCAAAATAAGGACAGGAAAATAAGCTTTGTCTTTCCCTAATTAACAGAGGGCATTTTGGCAGTTGTAGTACTAGAAGTACCAACATCAGTTTTTGCCCTAATTTCATTTAAGCTTCTATTCATACAATCCATTGAATGAAAGTAATTTGAGGTTTGTTTTTGTGGTTTTTTTGTTTTTACTTTTTTTTAGGTGTATGAAAAATATCCTAGTTATGATTTATCTGACAGAAAAGACTTCATTAAAAAAACAGTCAAAGAGGTAAACACTTTTATCATTTAGAAAATACTCTGGGTTGGGGTGGGTTGTTTTGTTTTGTTTTTTTTTCTTCAGCCTGGCATGGCATCCTCTTACACCAGTTTTATAGCTTGTTGTATAATGAAAGTTTAGTGCTCACCTAAACCTTTGATGTTTGGTTAGTTTTTTTTCCTCTTGTGTTTCCCTATTTAAAAAAATAATTGCCTCAGATTCTTTTCCTACCATGCCACTACTACTCTTATGCATTTCTTTGGTAAGCATAACTAGCATTAATGTTACTATTGTTTTTAATGAGTTGTACTCTGAAGGCTGTGAATTTGCTTTAAATTACAACCTTGGCTGAAAGATGCACTCTTAATTCAGGCATTGGCTACATACGTTCATAGATAACAATGCATGAGGTTGTACAAGCTGTGTAGACCTGTGAGCTCAGGCAAAAGGGAATAAAGATGGACAGCTTATCTCTATGTGCTCTTGGTAGTACAGTTATGATGATGTTGCATTTGAGTTTGCTCTGCTGAAGATCAGGCCTTATCTACTGTACTTATGACAGAGGGTTTATTGTCCAATCTAAGGTTTGTAATTTGGAAAAAAAAATCAGGTTTCATTACTTTTGCTTGCCCTGAAACTAAAAATGGAACCGTAGAAGTGAGGTTCACTTAGTGGAGTTAATAAAGTAACTTCATTTTCTTGTGGCTTCACTCAGAGATGTTGATACATGGCTGTCTAGAATTGCTGTGTCTATGTCTTTTGCATGCTTGTGTCACTATCAGCAAAGGCATTCAAGAGCAATTTGTCTGCTCTAGGGATATTTTTGGGTTTTTTGTGATAGCAAAAGGAGAGTTTTTTCATGATAATTTGATACAAAAGGAGATGTTATATGTGATTGGATTGAGAAAAAGAAGAAAACTAATACACTTCTCTTTTCAGTTGATTTCATGATCTGATTTGACTGTGGGAAATGAAGATTCCTGGGTTTGTGTTTCCATGGATTTGAAGATCTGATAGGCACCAGCAAAAGGAATGTGTCTTACCCTTGTGGTATTAAGTCAGAGCTAATTTTTCTGATCTAATGTTAAGAGTTTTAGTGTAAATTGCTTTGTGTGGGTTTTTTTTGTTTTTTTCCAACAGAACTGCATTTGATGCAATTTTTAGTTGAACATACTTAAGTTTCGTGCATGGCAATAAATGTTTCCTTTTTTATAGTTTTGTACATTTTGAATTGCGTTGTATAACTAGATTCATTAGAGCCATTGTAGCTTTTTAGCGTGGATTACCAGCATACAGGAGACTTTAAAATCAACTAAGATGAAAGCTGCTTATCTACATGTATACATGCAGAGACTGGAATATTGCAGTATTGGTTACAAAGATATTTTGAATACGTACTAATTCTGAAAATAGGAAGAGTTAGTCACATATTAATCTCTTTTATATTCTGATACATTCTACAGATACAGAATTATTCTGAATCTAGATTACAGTCTTGCATGTGTAGGCACTGAAAGAACTATAACAGCATGGTGACTAATTGGCATATAGATGTTATTTTTGTACTTTTAAAAGGCTTTTTGTTGTGTATATAAAGTTATTTCAAATTTCTTTTGTGCAAATCCGTTTTTTTATCTTGGTATCTTTGAATATGACATGAAATGTCAGTGTTCAGCAGTGAGGCAATGATAATAAGTGGTGTGCAGAAATTTCATAAAAATGAGCTGAGGTTTCATTGTTTGTCTCATCTTACCTTGTACAGAAACTAAACTGTAGGTTTATACCTGTAGTTTAACTTTGTATAAAGACTACAGACATTGTTTCAATGTCTTGGATGCAGTAAATAAAATCCCTCCAAAGGCAATAGGAAAATTTCTGAAGTTCACTTTGCAAAATGTCTTTTATGTTGGTGTCTTGACCTGATGGCCTAGCATCTCAGAAGTGGGTATCCAAGATACAGAGCTGGAGGCTTGATAGCTTTCAAAATCCACAGTAGGGCTTCCAAATCGGGCAGCACTGATGTGAATATGTTTAACCTTCTTCTGTGTAGGAAGGCTTTTATAAACCTGAGCTTCATTGCCTCAGTATGGACAATGGTACTTGTAAGCCTGCAGTCTTGAACTTTGGCTGGCAGCTTTTAGGATCAAAGTGACCTCTTTGCATAAATTTTTGTTCAGGTTTTCTCTTCTCCACTGTGTTTCCAATATGGGAAGTCCTACACTTAAAATCATAAAACTAAGAGCTGCCGAAGTGGGGCTGCCATTCACACCGTGAGCACCCAATCCCTCTGACTAGAATTGCTGGAAAGACAAATTGTATTTTTTTGAATTTTATTATTGTACAGTTGAGAAGTAAGGGTTCATAAATTATCTAAATTCCAAAAATGTTCAGCCAGTTAGACTGTTGATCTTACACATACTTTCGAATTTCTTTGTGTGTAATCATTTACAATAAGGCTGAATGTAATGGGGATTTTTTATATTCAATAAATGTCTTTCACAAAAATGTAAATCAGTTTTAATCTAACATTTGCTTACATGTATAGTAAAAAAAAAGCCTATACAGGAACAAGGTTGTTTGTCTTTATCTCATCTGCTAGAAAATACTGGCTTCTCTACTTCAGAAGACACTTGCTGAAATGTATGTCCTTGCACCAGGGTTTTGTATCTTCTGTGAGGTTGATGTTTATTTTGTTTTGGTTTTTTGTGGTTTTTGTCTCTGAACTGTCTTAGCAGAAAGAACACTTTTTAATATGCAATTAAAAACATGGAAAATTTCCAAGTCAGTCTTAATAGCAGAAAGTTACTTGTATTAAGTTTTGATATTTTACAAATACTTGAATTGCCTTTTGATTTTTATGTAAATGTACTAGCTAGTTTTGATTATATGGGTCAGGACCAAACTATAAACTTTTTTTAATAGTTTAAATTCTAATGAAAATTTAGAAAAGGATAGCATACTTCTATTTATGTATGCATTAATTGCCACTTTGGAATTGCACAGATGGAATGGAAATGAACTTGACAACCTTCAAATGCTTTGTTTAAATCTCTTAACAACTCAGTCTTAGTCCTCAGTAGAGAAGAAATGCGTATTTCCTTGCTAATCCGTACCAGTCTGGCTGCAGCTGATACAGGGTTCCAGTTCTTTCTGCAACTCAGAGAAAGGCTGCAAGACAGTACTAAAAGGTAAATAAAATGTCCTGCTTATCCTGATGCTTTTGGATTAGAAGCACATCTGGTCAAGGATCTAAATCCTGTTCAGAGAGTCTCATAAAAATAGAAATGAGTTAATTGGATAAAAGATAACTGAATAAATTGTTCAGGCATATACCTACCAGATGCTTAAGGTAATGCCCTGACCATTGTATTCTAGAGAAAAATAGTCCTAACATCTTTATTTAAATGCTTCCAGCATAATTCCTACAATCCATTGTATTGGTTCCTCTTTTTAGTTAGGTTTTTGGTATTCAGTATTTTGGTTGGTGACTTGAAAACCACAAGTTACTCTGAACTATTTGCACGTATAAACAGCTGTTCTTATGAGCACTTGTGGCAACGGTGTATAGGGCCTGTAGGAGAAGGAAGATGGAGAGGGCTAGGTGGGAAGGAGCTCAGCAATTTGGAGTGAAAAGAGGTTACATGCATTTAGAGTTATGTGGTAACCCATGGATTAGTGGTCAGGCATGTCTGACCAAGATGAAATTATAAAGACACAGCTGTAAATTCCACCCCACTTTTGTCCAGAATCTCTACACCAACAGCCTTCTTGGACCTGAGCAGGCTGTTTATAGGGTGTGTGGTCTTTCTGTGTTATCCTGTTACAAGGCACATGACAGAGCAAGATCTAAGAATTGTCTGAGTTTGTATTAGCCACTGCTAAGCTGTACTTGAAAATAACCCTTTTGGAGGCCAGTACTTAATCTGGACAAATAAAGCCCCTGGCTGTCAGCATAGTGATTCTAGTAGAGTTTATTATTAGCTCTTGGGCAGATTTAATCTTCCTTGTTTCCAAATCACAAAGTTGACTATAATACAGTAGCTTCAACTGGACTAGATGAAAATATTCCTGAAATTACTTCTGGTGGTTGTTATTAGGGAGAAGAGTGGAAAAATCTGTAAGACACCTGAAAACTTGCAGTAAGAAATTTAGTAAAACCCAATATTCCAGTTGCTGAGAAAAGAAACCTCTTGAATGGTGACACGTGTGTTGTTTTCCTTCTGCAAAGAAATGTTTCTCCTGTCTTTGGATTCCAAAGTATTTATTAAAGCAAGATGCTGGAAATTACAGGTCTAAAGGTTTGGTTTTGACTTGCAGAAGAAACAGGCTGACAGGAGTCTCGTACAGGTTAACAAAACAGAAGCAGCATCCTGCTTCTGGGACAGAGTATCTCCACTGTTCAGTGAGGGTGGGGACAGTGGTGTCTTCCCAAGCACTTTGCCAAAAAGGGCAGGGGCAGGTGGTTCTTGTAGACAGCTCATTGAGGCCATTCAGCAATGGGTCCTCCTGATAAGGAACGCTGACAACAATCGAGGCTCTTGCAGCAAGGGTGGGGCCAACAGCTCAGGGAAGTGACTGTGCAGCGCCTGTGAGCTGGCCTCGGCTGCAGTGTCCAGCTGTGGGCTCCCTGGGGCAAGGCAAGCATCGATGTCATGGAGCAAGTACAGTGGAGGGGCACCAAGAGGGTGAGGGGTCTGGAGCACAGGGTGGAGAAGGGGAGGCAGAGAGAGCTGGGCCAGTTCAGCTTGCAGAAGAGACAGAAGAAGGGGGGATCATCCTGCAGTCTACAACTCCCAAATGGGAGAATTTGGGGAAGGCAGGGCCAGGCTCTGCTTGAAGGTGCACAGGGAGAGGATAGGGGACTACAGGCAAAAGTTGCCACCAGGGAAACTGCAGTTATTTGTTAGGGTAAGAAATTTAACCATGAGGGTGGTCGCAGAAATGGGGCCTGGAGGAGCAGCGAAATCACCATCGATAGAGAAGTTTGGACAACAACTCCCAAATGGGAGAATTTGGGGGCCCTGTGCTGGCCTTGTTCCAAGTAGCAGCTTTGGTACCAGATGATCTCCAGTTTCTGGGTGTAAGAGGATGGCAGTATGATGTAACTTGCCCTGCCTTTTCACCTGACCTCATTCACTAAACTGCACTATTTCACTTATTTCTGATCTAAGTGTTACACAACTGGGCCAAAAGGAAAGAAGTACCCTCTATTTTTTTGAAGAATTGTAATTTTTATGGGGAGGATGATGAAATCTGCTTATTTGTACATTATGACAAAAAGCAGTATTTAATTTGTATTTTAAAGCTTGTTTTTCTTAGAATGAAGCTATAATTTTTCAAAAGCAGTATCAGGTGTAATGAGTTGGCCTTTGGAGAACAAAACACATCTTCAGGATACAAACTTCGAACTGCTCACCAAGTATGACAGGGTTAGGGGAAAGCAGTGAATCTTGCCCCCAGTAATGCTTTTTCACTGGTTTAGACCTACATGTGGGTGAAATAAACTTTCAAAGCAGTAAGAGTATTTTTCTCTTAAGGCAGCTAAATGAACACCTAAGGTCCCTTTCATGAAGAACAATGTAAATAAGTGTTACTATTTGTCATAGTTTTTGTTTTAAACATTTTAAGTATGTAGTTAGGCTTGCATGTGCTTATAGTGGTCTGTGCTAGTAGGAACCTTTCAGTACCATGATCCTACAAAGTGTTCACACTACACTTAACTCCATGAAAAGACTTAAGTCTTTTGGTATTTTCAAGTATTGGTAATACTTGAAAATTATAGGCCATGCTTCCCAACAATTATTACTAGCTTAAATTTCCTCTGGCTCAAGGAAAATAATCTAAGACAAGCTTATGAGTTGCTTTGTAAAACTTGGCAAAAGACAGTGACTACAGTGTTGTCCAAAGAACAGTAGAGTTAGGACTTAGGGCACAGAAAAGGCTGTAAAGCAGCACTTCTGAGGAATTGTCTAGCTGTAAGAATATACCAAAATGAAATCTTAATATAAAATGCAATAAAAAAGTAGGTTTAGCTACTAGTTAAATTTAAAGAAAAAAACAACCAACCACAACAAGGCATCCCATGGATACTTTCCAGTTTTATTCTGCTGCCATAACATAGTCACTCAGAAGAACTGAAGTGTAACAGATCATGCTCTGCATTCAAATCTTTTTAATAACATTTAAACAAACCTACTCAAAGAAACCATTCCCCAGTTCTTTATTTGAGGGAATAAATTAAACACAAAAGAAAAAATACATACATGCTTGAAATAAATTTTAACATAGATATTAAAAAAATTTTGGGCAACATTAAAGAATGAAGTCTCAGAACCAGCCTGATGTTTTTACATATTTCAAATGAACGTAAATTAAAATGGAACATACTTATTTACTTCTCAAACTTCAGTGCAGCACAACACAGTTTAATATACAAATAATGAGTAGACTAGGCCATTGGTAAATTTACCATTTGTTATCAGTTTTTCTAATGCTGTAAGCGGCCATCATCTAAAGCCAAATGTATTTGTTCATGTCCATCTTTCTTCTCTAGAATACAGCCTTTTATCTAGCTGCAAAGTTGTAGGTAATTTGTACCTGGGATTTTCAATTTAACAGAATGACTTCAATCATGTTCATAAAAACTTTGGACTGGAGAAATGGATGCTGAACTAAACTTTCCAGACCATTCCTACCTGAAATGTGACATGTTTGTATCTGTTACTAAGCTGACTGAAGTTTTTAAGCAAGGTTAGCTGAAGCAGACATTGAAGATAAGGTTTTGGGCTTACAGTAATAAGCTTTTTTTCCCACCACCAAAAGCTCCTCTCCTAATAATTTGTCATACATGATAAAGTGGGAAAGAAACTTGGAACTCAAACATACATAGCTCTCAATCATTCCTAGTTATGCCGTAAGTTGGCCTGTAATATATGAACTTAACAAAGTGCAAAGGACTGCCAAAAGCAAAATTTGATATCCTGATTTCTTTATCATCAGAAGGCTTTGTCTTGCTTCTTGAAGCCTTGAAATCACAATTTAATAATTGGAAATACTTTAAAACTGTACATACCAGCATTTATGTACAGGAAAATTATGAGTTACACTCTTCCTATTAGTCCGTATAATTCAGCTTTAAGAAGCAGAACAGAATATATATCTGAAAAACACCTAGTTACATAAACATCTTCACCTCGTAAATTAGAGATTAAATAAAGGGTTTTCATATCATAACTATTCTAAAAACAAAATACTACGTATTTGAAAAGACTAATTGCATTTATTCAGTAGGACCCTGGTGGTGTTCAAAGCCAGGTTGGATAAGGCCTTGATCAACCCGGTCTAGTGTGAGGTGTCCCTGCCCATGGCAGGGGGCTTCGGGACTAGACAATTGTTAAGGTCCATTCCAACACTTTAACATCCTATGATTTTTCTTAAGGTTGCTTGTTTATTTCCAAGGATGTAGCTTTAAGGAAATAAGCACTGTAAGTCAAAAATGTTTGCTGTGTCATTCTTAAATTAAGGGATTAATGAAAGAGAAAAACCTATGCATGAGAATGGGGCAGGATAGAGTTATGTTCATTTCAGAAATCATGACATCTATGCAGCCAAGTTACAGAGAAAGGTGTGGGGGAAGAGATCTAAAAGTGGATTTTAATTTTTTTTCCATTAATACCAATATAGTGGAACACTATTACAATAAGTATCCCAGTTACATCTCTCTTATTTCTGTTGAAAAATATCTTCCTTCCTGTCCCATGAAAAAGCTACTAGATGGATGTCTAGCCCTTACTGACTTACTCTCAGGTTGTTTTTAATACTTTCATAATAAAAGAAAAAAAAATTTCAAGTCAAAGTGCAAGCCACCTTGTTTCAGCCCTTCATAAGAGTGTTAGTATTTTTCCTCATTCATCTTCACTTATTTTTTAATATAAAATTTGTGAATGAGGTATTAGGAACCTGCAGCCCCCACTGTACAGTCATATCAGCAGATACTTCCTCTATTCAGCCCAAATGAATCTGGAAGTTTGTTTTCAAAATAATCACAGCAATATGGTATTTTTAAGCGGTCCTGTTTCTACAGAAGCAATGAGCAAATCTAAACTCTTAGCCTATTATTGTAGCAAGAATTTCTCTGAATAAGTAGCAGAGATATTTCAAAGTTTTTAAAGTAATGTAGAAGTTAATTTTCAAGTTTTGATCAGCTACAATAACCTTTCTATGATTGCACTGTAAACTGCTCCAGCTTTCTTACTCAAAGGAACAAACTTCATATCCAAAAGCCCACTTAGTGGATGCCGAGAATACGAAAAAATACTATAGAAAAGGTTATTGATTGCAAGTGGGAAAAGTGATAGTTGAGTTCCTTCCTACATTAATCCTAGAATTTTTCTAGGCTATTCAGGCTCTTAGAAGCCAGTTTGAACTCTTATGAGCATAATCAACCTGAGAAGCACAGTTAGTGGAAAATTCCCATATCATTACTAACTGCCAGCATTTTTAATGCTGTATGTTAACTTGGTCTTGTTTTAATCTCACCTTCTGAAATGAAGGTTCACAATAGCATGACTTGAGCCATACAGAAGACTCTTGACAAAAATTCTCTTAGTTAAGCTGTGGCCAGCAATTCCAATGTCACTCCTGCTAGTAATAACTTAGCTAGAAAAAAACCCCAACAATATGTGCCATCAGGGCTTAAAAATGTGGTGGGGGAGAAAGAGGAAAAGGAAGATGAAGATTTTATCTTCAGGTACCATACACTATTCAAGTACCATGTAGGAAAAAGGCAGCAATAGGAAACTTGAAGATAGTTTTACCCACAGAAATCAATTAAAAATATATCTATAAACACAAAATTTCAGTACTTAAAATGCTGCTATTTTGCTGGCTTCTCGAACCCCACTCAAGTAAGCTCCTGTAACCGTCTGAGGAAAGTGCCTATTTGTGGCCTATATAAAAAAAACACAGAAAAAAAGTCAATTGTTTCTAAAACTAATAGTACAGAATTTTAGTTTACAAGATCAGTTTTGTTTTCTTCAAGCATATATCTACATTTTTAAAAGCTGTGGAAAACTCCTTAGAAAAAACATTAAAGACATAAACACATAAGCACATTAAAAACATAAAAACACAAGATTTTTAGCAACTTCAAGATTTGCAAGCAAGTCAGCTACAAAAGCAGCAGTCTGTTCCGCTATCTGCGCTTTAGGGGGGCAGGTTAAGTTCTGCCCCAGTACAGTTCTGCACCTATACCATCATGGTGCATTTGCTATGTTACCCACAAGTGGAGTAACAGAAATACAATTTGACTAAAAATTAATTTTACTCCTGACCTGAAATACTTGGCAGACTTCCCATGCCCAGTAATAATATGAACAGAGAGGGTACTGTGTCAAGAATCATTAGCATATTTATGTAACAGAATATTGATATACTACCTCTACATTAATGGTGTTGGGTAGCAAGAGATGATCTTCCATAAGAAACTGCTCCCAGTAACCATAATCTACGGTAACAAAGATACTTACCTCACCAGCAAAAAAAACTTTTCCTTGTATGTCTTCAGCTATCATGTCGTAAGCTTCACCACTGCCCCCTGTTCTCACAAAACTGTACGCCATCTGCAGCCAAGGGTCATTGCTCCATCGAGTAACAAAAAACTTCACTGGATCAGGAACCTCCTGCATAACCAAAACAGAAGTTAAACACTGCAAAGAGAAGTTCAGAATTGCATAGCTTTTTCTCAAACAGTTTCTAGTAATCTTTAGAGCATTTAGTATTGTTAAGATACAGATTAGATCACATTCCAGAATTAAATTCCTATTTTTTTTATTATAGTATTAACCACAAAGATAATTTCATTTGCTAGACTCCCCTGATGCCTAAAACATCACAGCTGCACTATTCTGAATGCAACAGATCTGCATATTGTAATACACCTAGAAGTACATGAGAAAAAACATCCCTTTCAAAATGCATACACACATGCTGTTGTAATCAAATATAATACTGATATTGTTCAACATGTTTGTATGTATAATGTAAGCAATTTTTGTCTTGGTTAGGCATAATGCTTGCTACATCTAGTTTGTTAAATCTCAAAATTCAATTTTCATTTTGGAGATAATTTTATTCCAATGGATAAATGAGATTACTTATCTAAGATCAGAAAATGAGCTGTCTTGAAAACTAAGGTCAGGGAGAAAACAAAAACCAGGAAGTCAGGGTCTGACTGAGCCATGACAAGTAATACTGGGTATTCTTTTTTCTTATATTTATCTGCAGCATGCAAATTCCGCAGTTTTCTACCAAAAAAAGCCTGAGTAACACCTGTATGAAGGCTTAGTCAACTACA
The DNA here is from genome assembly GCA_013397075.1 of Rhabdornis inornatus. NCBI lineage: Eukaryota > Metazoa > Chordata > Aves > Passeriformes > Rhabdornithidae > Rhabdornis > Rhabdornis inornatus. Next base: position 1,472,747 of record VWZS01007332.1, on the reverse strand, counting down.
GCTGTGTCTTACTCTGGAGGAGCTCATGACAAGTAAACAGAAGCAGATCTGGTTGCCTCTTGAACAGCATCTGATATTGACAAATAAATTCCATTCAGACAGCACGTGAGAAATTCAAGCTCAAGCAGTCAAGACAAGGACCAGCCAAATATGACAAGTTGTATGGATGTCCCAGAAGTAACTCTGGTATACTCCTGAAGCTATCTTGTCTTTGAAAAATCTCACTGCATCGTCCTCAGGTGACTGAAATTCACAACTGCTGTAAACCATGGAGACACCCTTGAAAATCACTCTTCTGGATCAGAGTGGCACTGAAACCAAAGACCCATTTGCTACATTTTCATAACATCAAGATACAGGTATGTGAACTTCCACAAATGTGGTTCTAGTAACAATAAGGCCATTACCAAATACGTTTCTAGGAATAGTTGAGTTTTCAGATACTGAAGATCTTCCAAAATCATTAATCCTAATGTCTGAACCATCAGTAAAACTTTAGAGATCATCCCTGAACAGAATAATTCCTGGGGATCTAACTGCTCTAAGTAAATTAATTGAGACATTATTGTCCCTAGAGTGGAATGTAAATAACATTGCTAAGTGATAGTGTTTTGCTTGCCCCAGATTTCCCCGATTTTCCTATTAGTTTTTATCCTAATGATGATCTGGGGGAAGCAAAAAAGGTAGAAATTTTTATCTAGTGCTTTTTTTACATTCAGGATGTAGGGCCCTTGCTAGATCATTTTGCCCATACCTCCATCCCAAGACAGCTGAGAAAGGGTTGTTAGTTAGTAGAAGAGAAATGGATTGGATTGGTTTGGGGATGTTGTAATTTCAGTTGCCTTGGCATGGGGGAAGGCAGGAATCAATCAAATTCATCTAGCTTAAAGATCTTATCATATATTAGAAGTGGTGATGACCAGAAAAAAAGTGACAACTGAATAAGAAGTATGTTTTGTGTTACCTGCCTAAAGCACTGCATTTAATTAATTTTGCTTCTTAAAAGCATTTTAAAGGACAATAGTTCATTTCTATTTTTCAGTTATATACTCCTGTCCTTCAGAGAGATCTAAGATATTTCAATATACATTTTTCACACGAGACCAAAAATTGTGATTTTTTTAGTATGTCTCAAGGAAAACCTATTCCCTGAAACTGACAAGAGAAGAAAAACAGTTTTGAATGTCAAAGGTCTGTCTATACATCATGAAGTACTACATTTGAAAGCTTTATTCTGGTGACAAGTGAATTAATCTCTTAGTAAAAGAGGCTTCTCTTACCTGCTCCTTAAACAGTTCTCGGAGTACAGTCATACACTGTTGCAGTACTTGTTGATCATCTAAATTCTTAATGGTTGTCACAGCATCTCCAGTGACCACTGACATTAAAATGCTTTCTTTGCCCTAAAAACAAGACCTTATTAGGTATTTCATAAGCAGTGTCTTTTAATTTGTATTGCAAAGATATTTTCAGCTGCAAAGCAACTGCTGTTCTAGAGAAAAGTGGGTTTGATTCCTTGGAACAAAGGGTGCATATTCTACAGTATTTATGCTCAAATTACTGCATCTTCTGATGTCTTGTTCACCGATGTGTTACAGTCAGCCCCTTTTACAACTTGCTGAATTCACTGAAAACTTTCTCTCTACCTACTTAAAGGCAGTACCCCCAAAAATATTATATTGATAGTGTTATTCTTTCTGCACCCTCTTAAGCTTCAGTTTTGTGCCAAACTTTCACCCCAGCTGTACTCCATTTTCAAAATGCAGTGACAGAGAGAGTCTCTTTAAATACTAGCGAGATACGGTTTTGATTAGACCAATACTAGGTTCTTACCAGCTGATTTTGGACCAAGAAATGAAAGGTCACATCTACGGGTATTTCCTTCCAATTCATGGCATCTGCTACCATGCAGAAGTTTTAGAGGTGAGGTGGTGAGTAGGGAAGAGCACACAGGTTCTCAGTGCCTTTAAAGAACTCTGTCTCTCTTGTTTATGTAAGGCAATAATTCTTCTGTTACTAACTTTGATAACTAGTAGAGAATAGCTATCAAGCAAATTAAGCATTATATGCAGGGTCTCTGGACAGCACCAGCACACTGAACCTCTTGTAGCATGAGCTTAAGAGTACTGGAGAGAACTCATTTAAGCAAAGTTGTATACAAGCACAAATCAGGCAGTAACAGAACACAAATACCACAGGATGGTTTCCTTTTGGAGTAAACATCAGGTTATGAAATGGCCTTTTAATTTCTGCCAAGTAGTAAGCAGCAGTTGTTGTAAAAGTATGAAAAGGTATAATATAAATGTGTAATGTGTCTGCTTGGAACTGGCAGGCAAGAGAAATGTGATGTTAATCCACTGGTTTGAATTCGCTTTGAAATTCATGAGTCTGACCCTACAGGTCTCAGGTTCATGCAGAACTTGGTGTCTGTCTTTTCTTCTGCTATTCCAAATAGTTACTTAGACTACTGTAAGCCAGTAAGCATTAGTAAGTTAGCATGACCTTTTTAGCAGGATTTTTAGATGATTTCATAAGAGAACGTAAGTCCTAAGCTGGAAGTGACTATTAGCCTTTTCCCGACATTAGAAGGTTTATAGTAAAGTATTACAGCCTTGCCTTCAGTAGAGATTGAGAATGTACTTGCTTGTATATCAGTCTGTATCCAAACAATGGAAAACATTCCCATTAATTACAACAAAATACTGATGAGCTTTATTACTGATAAATAAGACTGCTTCCATTGCTTTTAATAGTTGCAGATTGGAGGGGGGGAGGGGGAAGAGAAGAAAAATTTTGTTGTTCCGTAATTACTGCACCTAGATTTCAAACTGAATTTATGAAGGGCCAAGAGAAAATACAGCTGGCATATATCATACCTCTGGATCCATGTCATAGAAGACACTAAAGAGCCCACGCTGGCTGGAATTGGGTGGAACATGACCAAAAAAATCGGCTCCTTGAATTTTACTGTCCCAAAATCTATATGGAAACTGCAGGGCAATCTAGAAAGATATAAAAAAATGGAATTTAAGCATTTCATACCACAAAACTCATAACAGGATATGGTATATGTCCTTCTAATACATTTTTCTGTTTCCACTCATTTAGACACAGCTCTTCCTATGAGTGGGTCTCAACAGAGAATATATGAACCTGTCCTCCAAGGGGGACGGGCAAAGAAAAAAAAAAGTCATAAATTGCAAATGCACAGAATATCAAATCCACAATGGAAGTAATTGTGTAAAATGCTCAAGGAATTCAGCAGGTTTTTTGAAAACCTAATTATAACTTAAATGAGCGGCATCCTGTATTTGGAGTTTCTTAATCTTGTCTTTAAATTTCAACATTGTTATAATCCTGTTTCTGGCATTACTTGGTACTGTTTTGTCCTAAGCACACATCTTACTGGGGAGCTTTTCAGGAGAGGCTGTGTTTTTGTATTGGGAAAGGGTAGGAGGTTTTACACTGGTCAAACACACAACTTCCAGTATTCCTTCGCAAATATTTTATTAATTTACTAGGTTAAAGTGACCTGAAGTAAACACATCATTGGAATTCTGAAAGGTCCAAGACCATCATGAATCAAAATCAGGCACAAAATGTCTAAGCCATGAAATTCTTCTGTGAACAGTTTCTTTAAAAACGCCATTAAGTTGTGAAATCTAAGAGACAGAAATACATGTGATCCCCAATAATATTTTGCTCTCCTGGGCTACTGTATGCAACTAAAACATAAATGTATGTTTATGCATCATAAACCCTGATAAATACACTGCAAAAGCAACAGGGACAAAACAGCCAATGTTTCTATGAAAAGAAAATTCAAGATAATATGAAATCACTTACTTTCTCAATGACTCCTGCTCCCAAACTATTAATGGCTTTAATTTTTTTTTCTGACAGTGGAGGATTAAACTGAATGGCATTTTTCTGAAGAAGGGCCAGTGGTACAGTCACTAATACCTGAAAGAAATAGCTACAATCATAACAGTACCAAAACCTGAATACAGCACTTGAGTCTCACAGCATCCTCGTAACTGTCCTGGATTATGCTAGTAGGATGCAGCGTAATAATGCACCAGACATTTCTGGATTAGTGTCTGGTTTTAGTTCCCATTAATGGGAAACACATACCTTACATTGAGGTGAGAACACATCCCACAGTTCACTGACTTTAAGTCATAGTCTGTTGAACTGCTTGTATCACGGTGGCTAACCATGCTACCAATACTTCAGTAAATGATAATCAATGGCTCTCAGATTAACAAAACTATCTGTTTGAAATGAGAGATACGTAGTCAGTGATTTGGTTTGAATTCCTTCAGAGATGCCTGCTCTTTAAAATATACTCAGTAACACTGTTGATGTCAATCCAACCTTTATCAAGTTTATGTATCATTTTAAAAATTACTGAAAGCTAAATTACTCAGCATGAAGAAGGTGGGGATATAGGGAATAAGAGAGACTGAGAAATAGAGATTGTCAAATCCTGGAAATTTTAACAAGATACACATGCTAAGTGGGGTAAAGCTGAGCAGGGAATGGAACTAGGTAATATAAATGTCACTTCAAAGACCAGATAAAAATCTATTTGCTTCACATTGTTAGTACTACCCTTTATAGTCCTTAGTTTTTCAAATCAGCTCATACTGAAATCTTGAATGTGCTCACCAAAAATTAGGCTCTAGGACACCCAAATAAAGGCCACTACAATACGTGAGTATTCATCTTTGAATGGGGAGAAAATGGACTAAATAGTGTTCGGAGAGAAAGAAAAAAAAGGACATGTACTGTGCGTTCTCTAAAATTCTTAGTCTTGAAGCATACTTGGTACCTTTTGCGCTGTCCACACTGTTCCATCTGCAGTAGTGACCTGCACTTCTTCACCAGAATAATCAATACTCTGAACCTATTGAAAGACATATTGAGAGACTGTACTACAAAATGTATGCAATGTAAATTCCAGCAAGAATAGCTAAAATAGCACTGGTCAGCAATCTAGAAAGTGAGTAACACAAATTTCCAGAGAAATCCTGAAAGACAAAAAATAGCCTCTGTGAAGCTGAAAAAGAAAAATCATGATTCTAACATGTAAGATCATCATATCATAATATCTAAGTACTGATAGCCCTCAGGGGGAATTTCAGAAATGTTGAAATTGTCCTCTTGGTTTATTTTAAAGACAAATTGAAACAGTAACATGCACAGATTCGCCTGGTCCCAAATACAAATATATGACTGAGTTTTTCAAAGCAATCCAAGACAAGCACTGTCTTGGATCAACGTTTTCCAGACTCACTGGGAAATTAAGCCGGATGTCCAGCCCTTCTGCCAACTTATCAATCACAGTTGAATATCCCACAGTTAGAAGAGTGTGATCTCCCGCAAACTGGGCAAAAAATTCATTGTGGTCCCATGAGCGTGCAGATACCTGTGGACAAAACATAACTGGCTGTTTTCTACTGGTGTGGAGATATGGGTACTATGAAAAGTTCCACAGTTTAGGAGAAGCCATCCTAGCCCTTTGCAACTGGAAAAAAAAGGTGTATCACCAGAATTTATGGCAATGCTGACAAAATCTAAATGTTTATTTACCTAATGCTAGTACATAACATATGAATTGCTGGATTAAGAAGTCATAACATGGGTTGGTCACTAGCAGGGAATTTATGGCTCTGCTTAGTAGAGAAAACAAGGAAAATAGTATAAAAATCCAGGTGAATTACAGTGTATTTATTTCAGTTGTCTGTATCTAGCAAAGTAATCAAGATTTTACAGCCTTAGGACTTAATATCAAAATGGAAATACCTTATTTACCAACATGAAAGGGAAAATAAGACACAAGAAAAACCCAACTCCATGGAATTTTTCTGTGACTTTGGAGGTTGTTCCATGATACCTTTCAATGACCTTGTCTTCCAGCCCCTGCAACCTTATAGTTAATAAAACAGTGGTATTTGCACTAAGTAATTGCCACTTAGCAGTGAAAATTCTGAAACAATTCTCAAACTACTAATCAGATGCCAATTCCTATCATTGCAGATGCATAAAATCAATCATATTTTGATTTTAAAATTGAAAGTAAGGTAGATTTTTGCATCTTTCTTAATTCCCTTGTGTGCTTATGGAATATGAAAACTTCACCTAAAATATTTTCCAGTGATTGGTCTGGTATAGCATTGTCTTGCAGATTTTTGTTATGTTCTTGTGTGCTTCTCAGTTCAGATTTGTGCTTCTGCACGTACCAGTCAGCTGTCCCACTGCTGTAGTACAATTGACACTAAATGTAGCAACAGGACTGAGTAAACAATGCACTGCCAACAATATGATACCGTTGTATTTCCTGGAGCTGCTTGGTTAAAACTGAAGTCAGGAGGGCAGCCAAGTATCATGTAGCCAAGAGAGTACCTAGGAGTGGTGAACTGGGGCTCACCTCCAGGGCGTTGGAACACTTCAGGAATCAAATGCGTTTATTTTCAAGATACCTCAATTTCTAAACAGAACTGAGAAGCAGAAGTCACACCCAGCATCTGAGGAGGAGTAACTCTCCCGTGAATCATATCACCCAGCAAAATGCTCAGCTCCCTTCTAACCATCTACTCTCAACTTCTACTTAAAGAGCATCTCGCTGGAAGCACGTCAGGAATTCCCATCAGATTAAATATGGCAGTGTTGGAGTCAGTGTGTCAGTGCTTTCAAACAACAGGTTATGGGTGTAGGAATAGTCGGGATAGCTGATTCTTCCTGTAGGGCCATAGAATGAATCAGGTGATTTCTCAGTGTTACTTCCAACTGTCTTCTGTGAAGCTCAGTCACTTCAGAACACAGTTGTCAAAACTCACCTGAGAGAGATTGCTGCCACAGGCATATTCCAAATTACTGAGATGGAACTGTAGTACTTTTTCTTCCAGCTCACTGAACTGGATACCAGACTCCTGAATAAAGGCTTTATAGATCTCTTGTATTTTTTCTGTGAAAGAACATATTTAAAATAAGAATATATGACAGTTTGTCAGAAGTGCTACTGCATTTCAGCATGCTGTTCCCTGGATCACAAGATTTTCACACTAATTGCTAATTTGAACCAAGATGTTTTTCTTCTCACAGAAAAAAAACAACCAAACAAAAAAACCCTGCAAGATCGTTCCAGTGATAGAGTACAACTTTGTTGTTTACTCACAGGTTTCTGAGTGAGACAGGAGAGAAATTAATTGTTTAGCTATCATCAATATACAGTTGAAGATTTCACATAAAAAATACTTTAAGATAATGGAGGATCCTCGCAAATAAATCCTGATTATTTTTACAATATCAAAGAACTGAGAAATTTGATCAGGGTTCACTGAAAGCATAGGAGTTACTAATTCTGTCTCACAGAATCCATGCAGAAGAGATTTGGGAGGCAGACATTTCTGAGCAAGTTTATTTTTTGCTGCTGAGTTTACAAGCTGTAAGTGTGGTGGGAGGCGTTACCAATGGAGATGGGACTATTCTTGCCAGCAGAAGGCTTTGTTAAGGCTCTTTTTTAGGCAGATTAGTCAGAAAGTGTAAGAGCTAAGTCTAGCTATGGCCTGCTTCAGCCAGAAGCAGGTCTTTTCAACTAGTTACGCTAGTTATACTGAACAAGCTACCTCATGAAAACATGTATAATGAAAAGATACAATATCAGAAATATCTATTGGATTTAAGGTCAGATGGACAGCCATAAATTTCTAAAAATGTCTGATGTGAGAGCCAATTTAATATAGAACACAGCCAACATCTTCATTTTTCAATACATGTCTCACTTACCACCAAGGGGAACATCTTGATGCTGGGTTTTATCTTTTCTCCACTCAGAGACAACATCTAGGATGGCATTGAAATGAAAGTCCATACGTTTATCAATAGTGGGATCTGTTATCCTTCCACCTTCCTGGATCAAGTCACATTTCTCCCCTAGTTTGTGCATTTTAACGCCAAGCTTAAGGAAAAAGACATTTTATTGCTTTTTTAAGTATGGAAAAACTACAGCACCCAGCCCTGCTCAAAGTTACTTAACATAAGATGAATGCCTCAGATTTAAGTGACACCATTTAAAAAACATCAACAATTTTACTCAGAGTAACTCTTGTCTTCAAACTGGAATACAAACAATCCTTCTATCTGCTAATTGTCCACAAATTGTTTTTTTTCCCCACTTTTCCAACCTTTTCTTTATAGGGAATTCACAGAAACCTCCTCTGCAACTTTCCTGTCAGGCAAAGGCTAGTACAGAAATTTAGAGTCTGGTAATCAAACATGATGAACCAGTCTCCTTTATTTCTACCTCAGTTTATTTTCTAAGTCACAATTAAAATCAGTTGCTTTCTAGAACTGTCTGGTGTCTGGGACCCAAATAGTTCCCTGAATTCAGGAATTGACAGAACATTGCTTGTCAGTTACCACCAATGTTATTAGCAACCAAGCAAAGAAGGAAATTATTTGGAATTAAACCTTCCTTTGCTTGTCCAACCTGCATGGAAAGCACAACAGAGGTAAATTCAAATAAAGATGTTTCTGTGTTCTACAGAGTCAATCCAGAGAAAACAGCACAAACATTATGCTAATTTCTTCCTAGAGCCTTATTACTTAGGGCATGCTCCAGTGTTTTTCACATAGCCTCACATCTCTCTAGGCTGTTGGTCACCCCTGTAGATCTTAAGATACAGTTGTACTTTCAGTGAAAAAATACATTAAATGACCACAAAGGGATGAGTATTTGAAGTGTATCCAGAAGCCATTGTTCCCCATTTCATAGATAAAACATGATTTTTAAAAAAACCTAGAGTTTCTTCATGGCACTATAAGGCACTAAACAATTAAAACGGCATGGGCTGGATTTGTATGTGTTTCTGAGCAAAACCCTTAGGTTCTGCATGGTGAAATTCAGATTCCTACCTCCAAAAAACCTCAACCAAACCACCAATTCATAAGAATTTTTAAAGAAATTGAACTGCAGCATGTTTGCATCAGTAGCAATTTAATTGTTGGACATGTTAATCTTAACTTGTGCAGAATTTAACTAGAAAAAATGAGAGGCAGCCAAGGCAAATCTGTCACAGAAGCAGAAGCTTCCCACAGTAAAGCCTTTCTCAGGCCTAAGGAAGGCTACTGGGGACCTCTCCTGTTACTGTCTCTAGAAAAGAGGAAAAAAGTGGTTTCTTCTGGTTCTGAAGCTGGAGCCACCTTGTTTTTCGTTTACATAATGTGCCTGAAACCATTCTACAGCCCTTCTCTGTTCCCAACTGTTATCGAAGATATATTAGCAACATGGAGTTTACTTACAATGCAGAACAGGATTTTAATCATGTCACAAGAAAAGGACTCCCACCCTTACCCAGCCATCTGAGCCTGGTTTTAACAAGTTTTTCACTAGTGATAATCATGACCACTGCAGGAACCCACTTGCTCACACATTAGTGCCATTGGGTTGTTGACACATCCATTGACGATTTGTGCACCTCTTCCAACAGTGACTCCTGTGAATGTCTTGTCATCCCACACTCGGCCACCAATTCTGTCTTTAGCTTCTAAGACAATGACCTGTGGCAAAATGCAGCTTAGTAAATTGCAAGATTTAATTCAGCTAAAGATACCTGTTGAACTCCAGAGCGAAGGAGAAAACAAAACACAAAAAAAAATCCCAGAGCAATCCAGCAATCTATCTTAACACTTTTTTTCATTTCTGGATTATTTCTAGTTAATTTATGCATTTAAATCATCTTAGAAAGGTTACACTTTGGGATATACATATACAAATATAACTTCAGAAACGATCCTAACAAAAATAAGCCTTGTTTTTAAAAAAGCTGAAGATTTACTCAGGAAATCTCAACATTGGAGTTTAAGGCATGCTACCGGCTATTAAACACTAAGATCTGGGTGCAGTGTCTTTACAAAATATATGTTACATGCTGTTAAATTTTAGATACAAATAAATGCTGGTTTTAAACAGCAAGTTTACTCAGTAAAACCCCAGATTACACAAATTAGTTAGAATGCCATATATATATATATATATACACACACACATACTTGTTTGTAACAAGAATGTAGGCTTTTTCTTTTTGATGAACAACACTTTTCAAAGCAGAGGAAGTCTGATTTTTTTAAGTACTGTACTCTAAAGCTTGTTACCTTAATTCCAAAGTTGTGTAGTTGTCGGGCTGCTGCTAATCCTGCTGCACCAGCCCCAACAATAATGACAGATTTCTAAAAAATATTCAAGTATTTAAATAAAAATAGTTAGAAATAAAATACAAATTGTAATTTCACTCTCATTTGCTAAAGGTAAAAATGTTTGTAGGTTTCAGAAGTCTAGGCTCTCTTGTCATCTAATGTAATATGTGATAACTTTTAAAGATGGCAGGGCATTTAATATAGAAAAAAGATCAATGGTAGCTTTGAAAATAGTTAAAGTTTTTAAGGACTTCAAAAGAAGATGCCTCAGTTTCTTATAACAGAAAGAGCTGAAGTTATCAGTAACAAAAGTAGGAATCTAATTGAATTTATCAAACAAGAAATACCTTGTAAGGATTTCAATCATAGATTGGGTTGACCAGTAAAGACTATTTTAAAAATGAAAAACATCTACAAGTACACTTTCCAAACATGACTTAAAATTTCTAAGAGATATTCTGCAGAACACATTAATTTAATAAGTTTTGGGTGCTAGCTAACAACTTGCTAGTCATAAACATGTTCCCTTTTAATCATAGTTCTCGCAAACCAACATGGAATAGCAGTTTCCTCACCTATGGAAGCAGATGTGTATTATAGGAGACCCAGAATCTGTTTATTTCTCACACAGTTCCCATCCACTTGAACAGCACATGGGAAGCACAAATCCATGGGAATGAATTCCATAGATTTTAGTGGGAAAAAAATTTTTCTTGGAAGGAGTCTAATTTATGTAGTTTCTATGCCCATTGAAGGCATATGAGAACAATGTTAAAACTTTCCACATATTAGGTTTTAGATGTAATTTTACCTATCATTCCATCCATTTATGTAAATGAGCCAAAAATCCAGAACAAAAAAAATTATTGCATGCACCATGTAGTTTTATAGCACTAATAATGTAGGGATTATTACAGCAACTTACATTGTGGTATTCCTTAGGAAGAAGGTACTGGTCAAGACTGACTGACAAAATCCCTGTATTAATTAGTCCTTTCCTTGTCATAAAATACAAGATCCTCTCCATTTCCTGTACACAGCGGATCCGCACAAGCCCCCGAACAATTATATGATGGATACATTTTTGAGGGGTGAGAGCCTCCTGCAAAGGAGAAAGGAAGAATAGAGATTGTTGGTTTTCTAATATTCATTTATTCATATGTTTACATCATATTTAAACTGTAAACCAAATGGTAAAAAATCATGACTCAAGCTTCTGAGAGCATTTTAAAAGATTTTTTGTGGAAATTTCTTGTTAGTGAGCTTTACACAGTAAGGTAACAATTTATTAAACAAGATTAGCATGAAATAAAACCATGGTGTGTTCCAGTAGTACAGGAATGGTATTGAAACAGATTCCTGTTTACAAAATGAATCTACATGGTGGTACTGTTCACAATGGCATTCCAGTAAAATCCATTCCAAAATGGCATTCTGAGGGGAAAAAGAGATTAATATCCAAAACCTTTCACATAAATGCAGACATCCATATCAGAAAGCTTTGGTATGTGGAACTTCAGCATTTCTACTGAAGGCAGTGTCATAGGCTTAGCCTGAATGAAAAGACAATCACTTCCCTGTCCAACAATCAGGTTAAAACAATGAAAAATCATAAAGCACAACAAAACACTATTTAGATGTGTTCAAGCATCCCTTTAAAAAGTTAACAGCTGTGCAGGCACTGTAGAGTTCCAATAATTTAAAAATTTTTTATTTTTACTGCTGAAGAAGCTCCTTTGCATTAAATTTTGAAAGGAGAGGAAAGGGGAGAGGGGAGAGAAAACTCTCAGCCCCCAAAACCCAGCCAAATTTAGAATGGATTTTCAAAAACATGGGAGCAATTTTTCTGGTGCATAAGGAGACATCCAAGAAGTGAGTCCCCGTCCCAGAAAAGCTGTTATTATTTTTAAACGAACAAATTAACTGTCTGCATCTCTTACCTTGCAGTTTGTGTACCACAAAGCCAAAATCAAATTTCTCAACGCCAGGTACATGGTAGGGTCTCGTGAATATTCTGGGAACTCATAGAGCTCATCCAGTTCCATGACATCTGGCCTCACACAAAGTGCTTTCCCACATTCATTGGGCTGGTAAAAAGGCTGGAAATACTTGTTCATGCCTGCAACTGAATAAAGACGTACCAGGAATTAGTCATACTCCATCATATCTTCATTGCTTCCTTCTCCCTTTAAAACAATCCACTGGCCTCACACAGATAACAAGTAAGGAAGCTTTCCAGCCTCTACGTACCTCTAGAATGGTTCCATTTACATGGCCCTCCTCTCTCCTGCGCTCTACGCTGTGCATTAATGATTGTCCTGCTGCCTCATGGGTATGCCTTGGACCTATCAGAGCTGAAGTTTTGTCAAAGAAATAGTAATGTTTCATGGCCCTCCAATGCCATGAGGAGTCAAACAAGGAGTAGGATCTAAATTCAAGTCTGAGGACTAGCATCACTGTACAGACTCAGACATTACTCTGAAGACCTTTCTTCTTCAACTCCCAATACTGCCCAGAGGAGGTAATAATCATTTTCCATGTTCAGTATTGGTAACTCTATGTAATGAAGTTTTCTGTTAAGCAGATATAACATCTGTTGAATGTATGAACAGATTTATTTCCAGCACCTAAGGAGAAAAAAGCCTGCTAAAGACAACACATAAGCTGAAATTTCCTCAAAGCACTCTCTCTGATTATGACAATCCTGAACTACCTTTCTCTATACCTGACCTATTCTGCCAATCTGCACTCCCAGGCTGTCACTAGCAAAAAGAAACTAAACAGAATCTGAGTGCCTTATGAAATCAAGTTCTTTTCTTCAAAGCCCCAAAGGTCCACAATATCAAAACTAGCAGAATCCTAGGGGTTTTTGATAAATCTTCATTTCCTTAAGAATGCAAACAGTCTTTAAGTACCCACATGGTAATTTCCTGTTTCTATACACAAATGACAGCGGCACACAGAAAGCTTATGCAGTCTGTGCTTACTCCCTAAAGAAAACCGTAAGAAAGGTATTACCTTTATTTTACAAACAAGCGAATGGCATCAAACGACAGAGACAGTCACACAGAGACTGTGTATTAGTGCTGAGAACAGAACCAGTGTTCCAAATCAGGGCACTTAACGTGCCTCATAAACTCAGTTATAAGACAAAATTTATCAAACCTATTTAAGCAACGGAGCCCTGCAGATGGCCCTTACCAGTCACATTAGGCACACTCTTTAGGTGCTCTAACTTCACAAGGTTGGATTCACCAGATAACCGATTAGTGCTGGTACAGGATGGACTCATGCCCACGCAGTCTGGATAATATGCAGCTAGAAAGGGAGCTGCCACACTGTCTTTCAGCAAAGGAGGGAGTATGAGCATGGAGTACCACCAATGGTCTGAAACTTCAGCCACTCTCTGGCCAAGCGAAGAAGTAAAGGAAAGAGGGGAGAAGAGAACACGTCAGTACTTAAAAACGTTGGAAAATGAACCAATTTTCCCCCTCCCTCCAAAACTGAGACCAAAAAGCACTAGAAGTACCAATCTCAGAATTGCAAGTCATAGAAACATTTTCTCTCCCTCTTCCCCCTTCCTCAGCCTGACACAGAAAATCTGTACTACTGATCTCAGACATGGAGCTGAAACTTCACAGACTCCATACCACGTGGAAAGCAAACAAATGAGACATGCCATAACAACATGTCTATGCCTCATCAGGCACTTTATAAAACATTTACAGTCACTTATGCATCCAGAAATCTGAACTTAGTTGTTAGTCCACACTAACTGATCAATTTAATTTAGGTTCTGCTATCCCCATCAAAGACCTTCTAGAACCCTAAGAAATGCTATTGATTCACCCTTAATTTACAAGTCAGACATGCATTAGGGAAACAAAGCCACAAAGCCTCCACAGGAGTCAACAATAAGCCTGAATGTGTTCCCTGTGATGGAAGTATCTCAGGTACACTTGTGAACATGGCTTATTGAACATAAGTTTATATGAAATCAGAAATACAGGGTGACATGATCACAAACCCCTTGAAACAGCAACATACATCTTGTATGTACATATTGTATTACGAGGGAGAGGAGAGAGAAAAAATGCTTAGGTGTTCTCTTGCAGTCTTCAAAAAAGTGAGACTAGCTTGACTAAAGACAGAAATCACCTGAAAGACAAGGAAATTTTAGGATGAGGAATTTTACTTGAAAGCTGGCAACTGAACACTATTTTTCCTGATCAAAAATGAGAATTGGGAGTAAACTTTGACTCACAGGCCACAACTAAAGGACACCACAAACCACTTGAAAGTTACTTAGTATGGTGAGGGAAAAGAGGAAAGAGATGAGAAAATAAAAGGCCCTAGGCTCTGTTGCAAATAGTGTCTGACAGTTTCCTGAGCAAAATGCATAAATACTGACATAACTGGCCAAAGAACCAAAATAAAAAAAGGAAATAAATATGCCATGCTTTAAAATTCCTTTCATATTCTAGGACAAATGAGGAGGAACAGCCACTACTCACCAAGTCCTCAGGCATGGAACACTGGTCTGAGCCCTCAGTCTGAAAGAAAAGTGAATGGTATGTGAGCTATTCTTAAGCTGTATGGAAAAAATTAAGTATAAAGCAAAATAATTTCCTATAATTCTCTAAATTATAAAAGAGTGCTTAGTGTTCTGTAGTAGACATAATTGTTAAAAAAAAGTAGAGAAATGTGTAGGTTAAAAATACAACACACCATAAAGCAAAAGCACTCAAAATGTTTCTCATTTGTTAATTTAGTTTCTACTGATCAGACATTAAAATATACATTCTATTCCATAAAATGGGGTGGAACACTGAAACAAACAAATTCAGAAAAAAAAATACAGGATTTTACAGAAAAATTCTGGAAATATCCCCATTTTTCCAGAGCAACTCTTCTAGTCTAGACTATAAAAGAGAGTTTCTTCTTTATTTTAAGAATATCTTTATCACAGAGTTTCAAAATTAAATGCTGACCCTTCAGGTTTTCATATGGTCACCATTTTAATGGGGTTTTTTTCATGTTATACGAGCCATATAGTTTCTATGGCACTTTAAGATATCTTTCAAATTTCAGGAGTTATCTTCATGCTAAAGCTGAAACTTTTCATGTAAAGCTCCATCACAGACTTGATAACAATTAAGAAAAGCTCATTGGGCTTTTCAAATGCTTCCCTCAATAATGAAGAATGGCCAAAGAAAACTGAAATGAGCATTTTGGTGTATGTCTATTTTGTACATTCTGATAATCCCCTAGCTGAAGGATTTTACAATGTCTGTGCAGACAAAGATATTTCAGAAACTTCTTTCTTGACATCTCCTGCCAGAAAACAAAACATCCAAGCAGCATGTAGGCCTGTCACTTAGCAGCTCTCCAGGCCATCAGATTATCTTTTTGACATTAGAGACACTGAGCAGCAAGCAAGAAGAAATTAATTTCTGCAAACAAGAAATACCAACTTGTTAAGTTTCAATATAAGCAAAACTGTTGTATGTTACCTTGGTGGAATTGTTCAGTTTCATACCACATCTGTAGGTTTTTGCTATTTGTGGTGTCAGCTGGATTTCCTTTGTCAGCTGACGCCATTTACCACATTCTGGCTTTGTGCACTGCACCTACAAGTCAAAAAACAAACATGTTTTTACTTGTTGCTTGTGATTACAGATAAGATTAATGCAACTTAAAAAACCAATTAGAAAGAACAGACATGAGAAAGTTGCAATATATAAGAGTTAGATATGTTCTTGTCATCATATCATAATCATCAGGTCGTAAGTAGTGTTTGATCTACAGAAATCTTGTATTAATCTGCAAAACTGAATTTCTGCACAGAACCTAAGGCCAAAATTAATTCAATTCCCCATTACTATGGTCTTTGGTAGACTTTGCAAGCATGACTTCAAAAATATGTTCTTCATCACTTAAAGAAAATACAAAACACCCTCAAACAAAACACCACTACCACCAAACTTCCTTCCATTCCCATCTTTCTTCTGCTCTCTTTACCAGGGAAATACAAAATCTGATCTCAAAGTCTTTCACACTCATACTTTCCCTGCCAAATCTTATTCTACCTGAAAATCACAGCTGCTGCTTCACTGAAAAGTAACAGAAGATTGGTCTTTGTGGGGTGTGGAGAAAGTCTCCAACAGTAGAGAAGCTGACCAGAATTTTTATCTTGAGCTTTTCCACAATCCTCTTAATACTATGGAAAAAAACCCACAAAAACTCAGCTGACCTGCTGCTCGAACAGCAGAGTATCAGAAACACATCAGAACATCACATTACTATTAAATAAATCATCTTTCACCTTACCCAGTAAGGAAGCTGTTGATCAGCCATAAAGGCTTTTGGACTGGGCTCACTTTTACCATTGCTTGTCCAAATCCTTTTCCACGCAGTGTATTTCTCATAACCATCTTTATGGCTAAGAAGAAAGAGAAAACAGCAAGCAGTCAGAAAATTGAATGTTTAGTTCACTTCAAGCAATAGCAGTAACTCTAAAAGTAAACATTTCATATAAGGACAGAGAAATAAGTCTGTAGAGAGCACTATATTTCTGCTGTTAAAAGTAGAGAATCACAGTTCTTACAACAGCAATAAATTGCATCCTGACCATTATGTCCAGTTGCTTGTGAGCACAATTCCTGGTATCTATGGCCTGGACTGAGTGATGGGTACTGGTGAGCACATAAGCACGCAAAAGTCTTGGTAGAGCTGGATGTAACTCCCACTCAAATGGGAAGGAGCTTGGAACTGAAAGCACTCTGTCAGCCTGACGAGTCTTCATAGTCACTTACCCACAAGACTGATTTCTAACTACTTCTTGTTGCACTGCTTTAGAGAGGCAAGGTCTCCCAAATGCAGTGTAAAGTGAACTTATAAAGGAAAACACACTTACTCATAATTGTTCTTATCATATAAAATTCTCTGATGTTGTCAAAAAAGACAAAAGCTTCAAAATAATTGCACACACAAACCAACCTGCCTAAACTAATCAGTTCTGCCCTGTTTAAGTTAATTAGTCCATACAATACCTGCAGTTTTATCAATGTCTAAGCCTCACTCTGACCAAAGCAAGACAGAGGACCAATCTTTGTATTATGTTTATGCACATGATGCTTCAACAGCTGTAACAGCTGCCAAAATTTAATTAAGTTCTGAAAGGACACAACCTTAATTTGTAAGTCTACCTTCGGTAGTAGTAGTCAAAACATTCATTGCAGAAGTGTTCCCCACAGGACAGATGATACCATCTAGACGTATACCCATTTTTTGCACATCTGTAATGCAGGAAACATAGAAATGGTTTCATAGTACATTTAGGGAAAAAAAAATCTTTCTATTGACACATGCTAGAATGTGAATAAAATATTCAGAACAAGCCAGGGCTTTATGATACATTCATGAAGGCTGACTTACACATGGCACCACAGCCATACAAATAACAATAAGGTCATTTCAATTGTCTCAAGCATTTCCAGTTCCCAAACTAAGCAACAGCAGATGCAACGGAGGCAAAGTGTACACAATGTGCAGTTTTATAGTTGGTCTGGCTTCCAGCAGCCTGTCTTTAGTACCCTTTAAGCAGGCATTTCCTGAACATGAAACAGTGAGTATGTACTGTGACACACCAAGCATTTTGGAAATGTGTAAAATGACAAAGCTCCTCTCCACAGGAACTTGGAGTTCCTTTATGTTGTTGCATTTCGTTCCAATATTAGTGCAAAGTTGGGAGGGATCATTTCAATTAGCATTTTTCTTGTACATGTGATCAATTGATTCATAAGTCATTACAATGTTCTGTCCCCAGAACAACTGACAAAAATATAAAGGCAAATCTGAACACAAAACAGATGTTGCCTATTTTTTTCTCATTAACAACTTGTGATTTTAACCCAGTGAGACAAAACCCTAAGGAAGCAGTTACGCATTCTGGGCATTTGTTCTTTACTACTCTCAAAAAGAAATATCCATTACAAAGATTACATTAATCAGACAAAGCAATCATTCTTTACTTAGAATGCTCTCATTAAACTAAATTAAATTATTCAAGATAAATGTGCAAGGTAAAAAGCAGTGACCTAAGCTACTAACTCAAATAGCCATGGAATGAGCTCATCTCAAATAGATAAAATTGGAAGTACTCACTTGGGAGGGTGGGAAAGGTGAAAATCAAAATATTAAAATAACAAATCAAGAAGATGAGTAAGCAGTATATATCGTTTTCTAAATAAAAACTGTAATATCACCAATGTTGATCTCACAGGTGCTCATTTCCCAGACAAGTCTCTCAGGCAACTGCCAAAACACTTGGCTTCCCTATGACAACATCCAGAATACACTGACTTCCTGCCACCAAAGAACAATCCATGGATATAACTAAATGAAGCACGTAATTAGTCTTATTTATTTTTCAGTGCTATAAAGAAGGAAAGTTTGTCTTAGTTATCAGGGAGGGAGGAGTGCTACATAACTTACAGTGTGCCTGCTTCATAATGAGGTCTAACATGTTGCCTATTATAGGTATACCTTGCCAGTATCATGCATTCAAAACCACCAGGGTCAGAGTGCAAAAGCACTTGCGCAAGTTCAGAGAAAGTGTACCAGAACAAAGAGTTCAGATAAGTATGACTGTCTCTCCTAAGACCTAAAATTTCAAGGCTAGAATCTCACCTCAGACTGCGAAGCATTCCAGTAAAAGAGTAGTAAAGGCTTTCTGCAGTAAATGACAGTTTCATTTTCCATCTTGATAGCAAGTTTAGCTTTCTCAGATTACACTAATATGCTCTCACTTTCACAGAAATAAGGTATGTTCCAGAGGACACCATTAATAATATAAATAAGCATATCCCAAAGATACTGTGTCTGAATTAGCAACTTACACAGGAGAAAGTTATGACAACAGGAATAACTTGTGACATTTTCCTGGCATCTTAAGACTCCTATTAGCAGTACTTTTCAATTCTCTCTCTACATTTAGGTATGAAACAATTTTTCAGAATATAGTTAGAAACCTAAAGTTCAGCTGCAGATTTAGAAAATCCATGAAAAACGCAAATAAAAAGTAACAAACCTTTCTGCTGCACTGGCAAAGCAAACGGGACATGTTGCAGTGCATCCAGCTTTTTCACACTTTCTGTATTTCTTCTCTGATGCTTCATCATCGTCATCTGCTGCTTCAGCCGCTTTCTTCTTCACCTAATAAAGAATAGCTCGAATCTGACCATAAATTACACAAATGCATCTTCTACAAAGCAGCATTCAGACAGTTTTGCAGCTTGTGAGAGGCGTCCTGTAGTTAAAACTATCCTAATGAAAATCTTTGTAGCCATTGTGAAATAGCTGCAGCATGAAACAGCTGTCAAATTAGGTCAGATTTCTCTACTAAGAAAACCCACCAAAAAACCCCCCAAACCCACAGTAAGACTGGAAATATTATTTATATCTAAAAATATCTTGCCTTGGTCTAATTGATGGCACTGAAGAAATTATAAGCAAAGCCTACAGTTTAAATAGTATTTTAAGCTCCATTATATGTTAATGAGTCAAGCCTCATGCATTCATTTTATTTCTCCTTTGGAAAATCTCCTCTTTTATAATATTTATTGATATTAATTACAAGGGGTAATCCTATCGGTGCCTCAAATAAAATATTAAGGTAGGCTTCAGGCATTTTTATCGATACAAAACTGCAAACCAAATGTCTCTTCTGGGTCTCAAAGGTACTGTGTGCTATTATTTTAGGCCTCTATCTGGATGGGCAGACAGCTTTGTCTCACTGTACAGAAATCTGTGATTTTATTTTTAACACATTAGGTACTTACAGGTTATATAGAGTATCTTTTTTGAATATTGTTTGCAAAATGAAATACTGAACCTGCTTATTCACAGAATTAACTCATTCTCCTTCTCTGTGGATAAGTACTCTAAAGACCTAACTTACCCACAAGGATGCCCACTTTCTTGACAAATGTCAATAGAAAATAAAAAGTAGCAAGTACAAACCCATGTGGTTTTAAATTATTATAAATACCTGTCTTCCAGAACTCCTCACAGGAAGGTTGTCTGGAGACTGATCTGAAGAACATGCCTTTTTCTTCGTCCGTAACCTTCCCGTTGACATTGTATTGTTAGATCTGAAAAAAGGTAGGCAATAGTTAATTCACTTAAATTGCTTGACTTTGCAGAGCTAATCACAGCCACTCACAATACTACTTTTCACAGAATTACCTAGGTAAGAATCTGTTCAACTTGACTGTTAATTCGAGAGGAAAATGGGAATGAGGCATTACGGGAAAGGAACAATACTACTATTTTAAACTAAATTTGTAGTTAAGATTAGATCCCTGAGTATATCTTGACAGGCTGTTCCAGATCAGCATATCCTGGATTTCAATAATCTGTTTTGCATTACGTGAAGACCTGGACTGGAATTTGGGTTGGCAAAGTGAACAGACATCAGCTCAATGCTGATGCAAGCATTCAAATACCACTCAGAGCAACACTCATCCTGCTAACTACTGATTTATTGGCAGCAAGAGATTTGCCCTGTAAAGCACTTTTCCAAACAGTGTACTGAAGAGACTTTTAATACCAGATGAACAATCAGTTCCAAGACTTGCACAGCCTACCATGAAAAGACATCAGAATTTGAAGTCTATACTGCCATTATATTGCAGCTGTAAGTGATTGGAATATTACAAAGTTTGTTGTTAAGTATTCTATGGGACAAAATAAAAGATTTACGGCATGAGAGCACTGTGTAGCTGCCGTTGACTGCATTGGTAGGAGCACAGAATGGACCACGGTTAACCATGTAAACTTGAAACTGCAGAGTGTGAGAAAGAATGATGCAGAAATAGGAAAGCATAGTTAAAATCAAAGGCATTCTTTTCACATGGAATAAAGCAAAAAGACAGCCTAGAGGAAGAAGTAAATCTAAAGAGTGCTCTACAACATACAGAAAAGAAGTGGAAATAAACCCCTCGTACTACAGCTCTGCACCATGAATGTTATCTTGTTGTAATAGGCATCAGTTTGTAATTATGTTTTGGGGAGGGTTTTTTTAATATATGTATGTGAGAGTTCTCAATTCTCCCTGTTTCAGGATGCAAATTCCTTATTCAAGCCGTCAGTGATGGACAAGGCAGCAGTATCTTTGTTCAGAAATTCTGTTAAAAGTCAAGGTAACAGGAGGAGAGTGGGAATTTTTACAAAATTTTATATTAAGCTGATTCAAGTCAAGTAAACCAGTGCTACATTCTCCTGTCAAGACAGAAGAAATTATTTGTGAGAGGAAGAAAAATCACATGAGGATATCCACATAAGTGAAAAACTAATTCAAACAACCCAATACAAAATTAAACTTCATTTCTTGCATGTATCACTTCCAACTACAACTAGGCAAAGGTAGGAAAAAAATTATTAAGTCAAGCTTTTTTACCGAAAAAAAAAAAGAAAAAAAAAATTAGCATAATTTCACTGTAACTTACCACTGTATGGGGGAGGATGAGGTTGGAGAGTAGAGAAAAGAAAACCAACCAGTCTCATTTACATGAGGTTTCCCTAAACTGCTGGATAACGTCCCAGAAAACGGTGCTTTTTTCCCCTTAGCGCTTTCTTTATGTATCAGTGGCACAACAGTATCTCTCTGTGTCACCTGAGCTTCTGATGGTAAATAATCATTCCAACATGCCATAGTCCTTACAGTCAGAGGCTTGCAACTGAGCAAGGAGTGCCGAGCAAGGCACCAGGTGACTGATTTTGGTGACCATCGGGTGATCACAGTCTGCTGTGCCCTTTTATCCAAGAAGGCAAAAGAACACGCAAATTTGCATTGTGTATGTGGGGAGTAGAAAAAGTGTCAGTTACCAGTCACTAGGAAGTTTGGTTAAAATATTTCAGATTCAGAAAAAAAAGAAAAAAAAAAAGGCAGAGGTCAGTTGTACAGAGTTGCAGACATATTTTTTGCTCTTACCCTTTAATAGGGGTAAGAGGGAGGTGGGGAAAAAGGGTGAAAAAGATCAGATGTATGATACTTTGTCCCCACTTCCCCTGACAAACCAAAAAACTCCCTCCCAAAAAACCACAAATTTTTATAGAACAAACAAACATGGCTTACTCTACTAAGCTTTACATGACTTCGCATCCTATCCTGTAGACATCTTACTAGCTGAGAAAATAAGCCCTTTAAAAGGAGAGAGATGCATAATGCGCTGTCACATTCGATAACGTTTCATCCGTCTGTAATGCGTGGCCTATATTGGAAAGCTTTGTGGGGTTTACCTACACAGTTGGCAGCAAGTTTGTCTTTGGGCAAGAGAAAAAAAAAATTAAGAAAGCACACAGACACACACTGTCAGAGAGGAAGCGAGAGCAGCCTGATTAACACGGGGAGTGCACACATGTTTAAAACTCAGCCCGAGTAAGGCGGCGGCGCCCAGCCCCGCCGGCCGCGGCTGTGACAGCTGGCAGCGGGTGGGGGTCCCGAGGGGCAGCTCGGGGCACGGGCACGCCGGGGCAGGGGAGCCCCCGGGAAAGGAGAACCCCGCGGCTGCGCCGCCCGGGAGCCGGGCAGGGGTGGTGCCGGCGGTGCCGGGGCAGGCACTGCGGTCGGCGCCTGGCACTCACCTCGGGGCCGGGTCACTCGGGGGCCGGAGACCACATTCACGCGTGTCCGCGCCGCCTCCTGCTAGAGCTGCAGCGGGGAAAAAAGGGTGGAGAAGGGGGAAGGAAGAGTGAGAAGGGAGTGAGAAAGAGAAGGGGGAAGGAAGAGTGAAGCGGGGAGGTGAGGACAGGGCCAGCGCTGGCACCTGCCCCGCCACGGCGGGGAGGAG
>VWZS01007332.1:1436006-1449599 GCA_013397075.1 Rhabdornis inornatus | reverse complement strand
CCTCCTCCCCCTCCCCGATGCCGTGCCCCCTCAGCCCGCCTCCTCCTGCCGCTGCTTCCGCTCTCCGCGGTGCGTAGCGAGGGGGAGGGCGGGGAGGCACCGCCCCGGCCTCGCCGCTCTGGCGGGACCCGCGGTAGCGCAGGTACCGCGGCTGCAGCTGCCCGGGCGGGGGGCAGCGGGCGGCGGGCGGTGCGGTGCGGAGCCGCCAAGGGTCACCCCGCGGGTCCCCCGGCCCCGAGCAGCCGCTCGCCCCCGCCTCCTGCCCGCGGGTTTTATAGGAGACAGATGTCGGCATCTCCCTCCTTCGTTACGGGGGTAGGGGGGCTTCCCGGTGGGTGCGGAAGGGGAGGCCACCGGCGGTCCCGCAGTGCTGGACAGGCGCGTTCAGCCGCCCCGGGAAACGGGGTCTGGCCCAAGCGATCGGTAGCAAGTGTGCTGATGTCTCTGTCGCGTTCTGTACGCCTACATTGCGACTGTCACCAAATTGTGATCTCTTGAGATCTACTAAGTTTTTGTCCGGTTCGAGGAAGTAAGAGCCAGTTCCAAACTATGCATTGGGTGGGGGTAATTCTTCTCTCTTTTTTCACAGCTACAAGCACGCCCTGGACACATGGACCACTCAGCGGATGCGTCCGGCCTCCTGGAAGGCTCTGATATTGGGTCTCAGAAAGACAGAGTGGTTACAGAGGAAGAATGGCTACAAAAATGGGAAATGGGTAACATCGGGTTTCACAAGGAACAAGGGCATCCGTACGTGACTTCACTCTTCTGCCTAAGCTCTTTTAAGTAATGCCATGAGATGAGTGGCCTGGCTCAGTCGAAAAACTCTTAATTGAAAATGGAACATCTGCAAAAAGCAAATTATCTTACATGGGCACAGCTTGAAACAAAAATATAGATATTTTTGTGACCTACATTTGTCAAAGGATAGAGAAAAGAAAGTATTGAAATTAATTTAGAGCTTTTACGCTTGAATGAGGTTTTTAACCTTAGAACTTGGATAGTTTGGCTAGAAAATCTAAAATTTTCTGATGGAGAAACTTTGCACTAATGTTCATGTTGTGAAACTGGGGCTTGAAGCAATGTGCAGAGGGTATCAGAGAAACTACCATGCAGTAAAATACAAGGACTTAAGAGAGCAAATCTGGTTATATAGTCTTTCAAGACCTGTAGAAGTGATTTGCTTGATGTAGAAGTTGCATAATAATTCTGTTTAAAATCTGTTATGACCCTCTTTGAGGTGGGTTGGTTGGATAGTTTACTTGCAAAGACAAACAGAAAATGTGTTAATTTCTGAATGACATGAAATTTACTTTCTTGCTGTGTAAATGGAAGGTGAATGCTTTTATTTTATGTTTTTATTTCTAATGGCATGAAGCAGGTTGAGCTAATTAACATATGTGTGTGCTATCCTGGCGTTTTCATGCTACCTGGCATAGTGTGTAGCACTTTGCTTTTCATGTGCCAGCACAAATACACACTGAGTTAAGTAAAATGTGTCTGTTCTTCTGCAGGCTCCTCCAAAAATATCTGGATGTTCTTTTAAATGGCAGGAGTGGACTGAGGATATTTTTCCCACTTTGTGGTAAAGCAGTAGAGATGAAATGGTAAAACACAGATAATAAGACCAAAAACCTTACTTGATGTGGGGAGGGAGGGAGGGAGAGGCGGAATTCCCAACCTTATATTGGCCAGTGGAAATGTGCCACATTTTCACTGCTAGAAAAGCAGTGTCGCTGGAAGCTGAAGGGAGGAGGAAGCTGGTGTTTTGTATAGTAGCATAAATTGAATGGATAAGGTGTGGCCTGAAAGTCCTCCTGATTGTCCCAAGTTCAGCTTGGGGATGCTGAATTTAGATGGACAGAGTGACTGAAGCTATGCCCTTACCATTGCTGCTTTTACTAGCAATGCCAGCTTAAATTGCCTGCAGTGAGGTCAGTTGTGTCAGACAACATTTTCAAATGACCATGTGGCATGCTACTCTGGAAATTTAAGTGATTTGGGCTAAATGTAACTTCCTCTTTTTTTATACTTCTTATTTTACTTTTACCTTTTTTTTTTGGTTTGTTTGTTTGTTTTTTCTGGGTGGGGGGTGGTGGGGGGACAAGGGAGTGTTGTATTTAAAATGGGCCTATATAAGCCAGCGTTTTTTCTCGGAGGGTGGGAGCACAGACCAAAACCTGCATGGCATCTTCAAGTAATCCAGCTCTCATGTTTTATCACAGTAACTGGTTCCTAAGCTGACTGTGGGCTCTGACACACATTGGTGTTTTGCTGAGCTGCAGCAGTGCAGAGGTTACCGCACCTCCTTTGCTGCCCGTTCCTGCCAAGCCACAGAGGCAGCTGGGTGGACGGTGTGCCTCAGTCACCTCAGTTCACAGCACAGCACCTTTCTGAAATGGACAGTTTCTCAGTGTGATCACCTCTGTATTCATTGAGGAATAAATGAATAACTAATTAAATCTAAATAAAGCATGTAAGTCCTCGCCAACTGTATGCTGAGGGGTGCTAATTTAAGCTCAGATCATGGAAGGGAGGTGTTCAATAGAATGTGAACGCTTCAGAAAGTCAGGATTAGGCTTATCAGGGCATCCTGAAACTAGGCTTTCTCTAATGAATGAATGACGCATGGGAGACACACATTTTGCCCAGCCTGTGGGCCTCATGTAAACCTGGGCACTCTCTCTCTTGTGTGCAGGCTGGCGGACATGGGGCACAACGTTGTTGGTGTGGAAGTCAGCGAGCAAGCAGTGAAGGAATTTTTTTCAGATCACAGTCTGCCTTATTGTGAGGAGCCAGTCCCTGAGATTTCAGGAGCAAAAATGTTCCAGGTATGTCTCCTGTGTTGTCAAATGATCTGGTGTGGTTAATCATGCAATGCTGGCATAACTGAGCAAACAAGTTATTCTACTTTTGTGCATCTGTTTTAGTGGTAATTATTCACCTCTTCTGAAGAGGTCTAAAAGGAAGCTCTGAGTTGTATTTTTGGACTGAGAAGTTATTCTTCTAAACTTACTACTTTGGCCTTCTTATGACAGTGAAGCACCTGAATGTAGAAGGAATGTATTTTAAAGCTGGACAGTTGCATACTCTGTTAGATTAGAACCTCTCTGGAGGGGATCAGAAGAGTTACCTCAGTAAACTAAAACTAAAAATAATTCTCAGTGTTTTTCCCTATTACACATAAATATATTTTTAAAATTTCATTTTTAATAGTGTATGGGTATATTTTAAGATGCGAAGTATAAATATATACTTATGAGTACATCTTTAAAGATAGCTGATAAGGATTACTTCCTTTGCTTTTATTGTAGAGTACCTCTGGCAACATTTCCCTCTACTGCTGCAGTATTTATGACTTGTCCAGGTAGGAATACTCATAATGTTTTACAATTCTCCAGAATCGAATATGTATTAGTACTGTCAAATACTATTACTTTATTTGAATCAGGCAAAGATTTGTCAGGTCCTCGCAAGCAAACTCGTATTAATTTGTATGAGAAATTTGAATGGGCAATCTCCAACAAAAATTCCATTGCTAATCATTAAGGATGACAACTAATTATCTTTAAATGGGCTTCTTATTCCAAGCCATTCTGTGAAAGTTACCAAAACACATTTTTGCTTTTACAGTAAAGCCAAATTATCTTTAACATTACTGATGAATTTTATGAAGCAAAACTTTAGCACAATCTCTTACTCAGAGTAACTTAGTAAAAGTAAAAGAGACTATATCCAGAGGTGTCTTAGCACAATAGTTCCTTCCTCTTGCAGTTCTTACTTAGATGTGATTTTTCCCTAGATTATAAGATTTTGGTGAAGTTTTTTGTGCTTGTTTGCTCTTCTTACAAACAACTGTCAGGCACAAGAATTTGTTCCATGGCTCTTCAGTAAGAAGGAGGCAAAGTCTTAACATTTCCTTCTATGGGCTTTCCAGAACTAGTGCATACAGGCACAATAGGTAGTTCGGGACACTAGAACATAGTGTTTACTATTGATCTTTTTTTTTTTCAATCTGCCAAAACACTGGAAAAAGGACTGTTCATTACTAGAGTCCAGAGTCTTTCAGACAGCAGACCGTAACTGAGACTTCTGCTGCTGCAGGTGACTCCAGTTGGTTTGAATAGTGTATTTATATATCTAGCCTTGCAAAGGGTTGAACAGATGGGGTGTGCATGAATGTGACTCTGTAGATACTGCCTGGTTTCTTACTCACCTTGTCCCTCCAGTCTAGCTACTTGCTACACTGTGGATCCCTTTAAATCCTTCCTGCTGTGAGTTGACAAGTTGCCCAAAGATTGCTTAAGCTTCTCAGAAATTTTTGAAAAATTCAGTCATAAGTTTTGTAGCAAGTAGTGTGGTAAAAGCTGTAACTTCTATCACAGCATGGTGGAATAATACTTTGAAATAAACAGAATTAGGTAATTAGTGACAATTTCAGTGCATATCACTGGATCCAGTACATAGTTTGTTGTCACAAAATAAATCGGTAGATAGACTTTCTGGATGCAGAGTGAACTGTATTCCCAACATCAGTCAGCAGATACCTGTGACTAGAAAAATGTACACACACTTCTAGTTTGTGAGTACAGACAATTTGATTAATTACCCAGTAATTATGGAAATTAAACTTACTTCTCGCTTGCTGAGGCTGGCCTACTAACAGGTCCCTTTCATCTCCATTAGCCTAGCATTCATTAGAAGAAAACTCAGATGTGCTCCTGACCTTTGTCAGAATGGAACGTTTCAAAGACGCTTGCTAGTTAAAGAGTAACAGGAATTACTTCTCTTTCTGGGAATTCTGGGACATATGTAAAACAGTTATGTTACACAATCATTGTACCTTCTAATACAATTATGGCTGCAAGACTTCAAAAGAAAATCAAAAATTGCATTTACTGAAACTACTAAACATATGCAGAGATAGAAATTCACAAGTTTACTGTTAAATCCAGTGGGTTTTCTGCAGGTATATGAATTTCTGATTTGCATGTTAAATTTTGTTACGTGTAGTAGTACCTAACCCATGCTGAATGCCGTATAAACACATAGCAGTGTGATACAGTGAAAGGTATCCTCATACTTTCACTGAAAGAAAGACAGCTATGTGCCTTTTTTGACCTTTTCCTCATGGCTTCATTGTGTTGTGAAGGAAATTGGATGTGCAGAGGGGCAAGGAGCACCCAGACACTCAGCAGGTCCTGAGATCTGGGCAGCCAGGAGACCAGGACTCGGACAAGGCCACAAGCATGAGCCTGCCTGCAGCCTGTGATATCTGCAGGCCTTGATGAAATCGCTGAGTAGAGTACATGAAATGCGTGTATGGAGCCACTGCTGCCACTCCAGTTAGACCAGATTAAAGCTGGAAAGTAAAACCAAGTGCAGAAAACCCCAGTGGCTTGCCTGAGGTCACCCAGCTGACTCAACTACGCAAAAAGGAGAACTGCCTCCAAGCCTCAGGAGGTCAAATTTGTCACCTGCCCCACTAAACTTTCCTTTGTACCCTGGATGTCCATTGCTTGTTTAACTGTCTGTTTAAAAATCTCCTTTCAGTTGCAAGGCTGGTTATTTAAAGTAGATGCTTAGACTTGGCAAACTCTAAAAGAAGTCAGCACTTGAAAGTGTTATCATGTCTCATTGCAGTAGAGTGGGAAATACAAGATCAGCTTGTAGGTTAGATGCCAGAGACTTAGCAATGCCATTGCAATGAAAATAGCAGTGGACAGAGAGAAGTTCTCATGGTTTAACTCTGGCTAAGGTGGTGGAACTAAGCATCATACAGCTGCTT
The DNA here is from genome assembly GCA_013397075.1 of Rhabdornis inornatus. Lineage (NCBI taxonomy): Eukaryota > Metazoa > Chordata > Aves > Passeriformes > Rhabdornithidae > Rhabdornis > Rhabdornis inornatus. The sequence continues at coordinate 1,443,811 of VWZS01007332.1, read as the reverse complement.
GCTCACTCCCCCACGGTGAGATGATGGGGGACAATCAAAAGGGTAAAAGTGAGAAAGAAACATGTGCGATGAGAACGGTTTAATAATTAAAAAGAAATTTCAAAAAGTTGTGAGGAGAAAAAAAAGAACCCACAAAAAAAAAGAACAACCAAAGAGAGAGGAAAATAAAACCCAAGAAAGACAAGAGGTGCAAATGAAAGCAGTTGCCCACCACCAACCAAGCAACTGATGGCTAGCCAGCCACCAAACAGTGCCTCCATCCACCTACCCCCCACTCAGTTTTATTGCTGAGGATGGAGCCACATAGTCTGGAACACCCCTTTACTCAATTGGGATCAGCTGTGCCTGCTGTGTCCCCACCCAGTGTCTTGTTCATTCTTGTGCTCTCCAACCTACTCACTGGTGTCAGGAGCAGAAAAGCTGTTGGTACTATGTAAGTGCTGATCTGCAGTAACTAAATGGTCAATGTGTTATCAATATGATTTCAAACCCAAATCTGACACAGCCTCATGCAAGCTGCTATGAAGAAAGGTAACTCTACCCTAGCCAAAGTCTGTACAGAAATAAAGACAGAAATGAAGAAATGAAGAGGTGATGCAATTGGACTCTGACACCTGCCCAGTAGGCAGAAGGGTATTGCACAATTCCATGCCACATTTTTCTAAGTACGCTTATTCAAACTTTCTTTAAAATTACGTAATTTACTTTATTACCACCTTACTGTCCAACCTCCTGTTTTAATCATTACCAAAACCAAGGCTCTTTCTTATCCCCAGATATTCTTGCCTTTTGTGTCACTCTGGCTGCTCTTACCATCCATTAGTAAAGGCATTTCTTGATGGTCTTGCTCACTTGCAAGCTTTGGGTGGCCACTGAAGCCATCTGCCAGCATATCCAGGAGCAAAACTAGCGTCTGCAGCAGAGTTGCACTGAGGCAAGCATCAGTATAACTTAGCTTTTCTAGCATTAAAAAAATTGCAAGCTGAAACTAATGTCCTGGGCATGTAGCTGGGAATTCAGGTGTCTAAAGTTACTGAATGTGCTGAGTCAATGATAGTAAAGCAACCAGGCACCTTCCTTAGCCTGCGTATGAAATCATGCATGGGTTTTAGAAGGTGGTCAAGAACTGTTGATGCGCTGAGTGCATGTTAGCAGGATGTGGTTACTGAACACCCAGACTTGTAGCCCATATGCGTTAAATCCACATTCCTTCCTCCCTGCCGTGTCTCAGCAGCCCCTAATGATGGGGAAGCACTGGCCAATTCCCACACCTCTTTGCTATCGCAGCAGGATGAAGAACTGGGAGGGTTTCTTGAGTTCCAGATCCTGTTGGTTTGGATTATGAAAACGCTGCACCATAACAAAAAGGTGGTGGGGAATCTTTATCACTAGCTGCAGAATACTTGCGACCCCACAAAGTGCCTGAAAGAAGATGAAGGTCCCTTTTTACTATATTTAAGCCTTTTCCTTATCTTCTTATAGCTCGATGGTTGGCAAGTTTGATGGGGTTTGGGACAGAGGAGCTCTTGTAGCTGTAAATCCATGTGACAGACAACGGTTAGTAAATTGCATTGTTACTATCTTTTCTCCAATGTATCACTGACAAGTTTTTGATCCTGCGACTTGTTAAGGAGTCCTTTTTCATATAAAGCACCAACCAGCACACGTTCTTGTCTACCACAAGCATCTGCTGCAGTTGCAGAGTACTGTGCTCTTCCTTCAGGAAGCCACCCTGCCTCTTGGTGGGAAAATATGTGGTTTGTTCCAACCCAGCAGAAGCAGAGCTGCAAGTCTCATCTGAATTCTATTATTTGCTTTTCATCATGTCTACTGCTTCTGTCTTTGTTCTTTTTCCCCTCACTCTCCTTGATTACAAATTTTTGTTCTTGCCTATAGCCAGCCCAAATTTAGTTTGAACCTGCTCCCGGGATTTTTTAATTAAATGCAGAATCTTCAATTCACAATAATTTTAGAAGATCAGTACTATACTGTGTAGTGCATTCTAGACTGTGGCAGATGAGTACTTTGAGTTTGTCTGTTAATCTTGAGTTGAATGAGCAAAAAAAGATAAATGCTTGTTTATGGGGAAAAAATATAACATTTATTTTATGTTTTTCATGTGTAGCATTAATTTTATGCTCCTGAAATTCAAACTAAGTTTGGCTTAGTCTCTGTGCAGTTCAGTTCAAATTCTGTCTGCATAGAAATGCATTTTGTTGAATATTTTGAATGCTATGCTTGAATGCTTTACAAAATTAATCAAGTATAATTTTTTTCCTTTTAGCTATGCCAGTTTGATGATCAACCTAGTGGAGAAAAATTCTTCTTATCTCCTTGTTACTGTTTCATATGATCCAAACAAACACAAAGGTGAGAACTTTGTACTGTTCATATTGTGATTTTGCTCCAATACAAATTGTATAAAGATACCGTAGATGTATTAGTATTTTCTCCAAGATTTTTATCTGCATAGCTTTGTTAGCTAGTGACACCAGTATAACTGTGTGTTAAAAAGTTTAGATATTGACCAAGCTTGAGAATAAATTTGTGTTTTCTCTAGCATTCAGACATGCTAAGGGTAAGTTGAGGACAGTCGTGGTATATTAACAATGAAATGAATCTGTAAGTGTGGCTGCTACAATGAAGCTGGAAGTCAGAGCACTTAGTAACATCCTGTCTGGCCTCGGGAGCTTGAAACACTCCCAAAACATCAGCTTCGTGCTGTTTATCCAGTATTTGCAACCCAATGTGTTGCCCATCTTGTGCCTCTCTCTCAGCCACTACTACGCTCTGAATGTACTTGGAAGAGGTGAAATTCTGTAAAATCATAAGGTATTTTTCCTTTTATAGTTTTTTATATTATGTACTGAAGTGGGAGATTTTTTAGTTAATATTAACTCAGAAAAGAAAGAGATCTTTTTCTGCTTTTGGGCCCTTCAGCATAATTATCCCCCCCAAAAATAGGTCTTGCTATCACAACAACAGTTTAATTCATTGCTTTCCCTCTGATGTTGTTGAGCTCTTAGCCTTAATCATGCCACTGTAGTATAAAGAGATTGTAGACTGGATTCCCACAGCACACTGGGAGTGGTCATATCCATGTCACATTCATGATTCCCTGCTGCAGCTGGAGATGAAGCAGCAGCAACACCTGAAGCTGTCTGGCCCGCCAAGGTTCCATGAGTTCCTGGACATGTTTTCTGGTTCCTGCTGATGGTGCTACACCCTAGAGCCCAATTACAGGCCAGGTGCTGTGAGTGAGGGGGTTGGCTCTCCTACTGCAGTGTAAATTTTGTCTTCTTCCCATGTCTCCTCTCTAATTAGCTTCACCCCTTTGCTTTCAGGCCCACCATTTTATGTTCCTGAATCTGAAATTAAAAGTTTGTTTGGTGAGTAAAATTTCATCTGACTCTTAGGAATTTTTTTCCAGAACACATAAACATGTTAATATGCCTCTACCTTGCCCTGTGACGAATGATACAGCCATTTACTTCCTATCTAAGGGCTGGAGTAATGGAAAAATACTGGGAAATAAATACCATTTAGCCACAGGGATTTTGCTGTCATGGAAAATTCTCAATTCTTCAAAAGATATGAGGAAAACCAAAGGGACAAACAGTTTCTTGTCTCCCTTTGGTACCTTTTTATTCTCTCAGAATTCATACTGCAGTCAGTAATCCTGTAGCTGCAGTCTTAGAGTCCTGTTTGACCATTTTGTCTTTGCCTGCACCTTATCAACCAGTTGCCCTGGTTTTAATACAAGTCCTACCAGTGCTACAGTTTCTACCGTACTTTTGTGACAAAGAAGGAAAGTAACATGGCACTCAAAGAAAATGCTAAAAATGTACAATTCAAATCCATCAAAATAATGAAATTTGGAGCTGTGTCAGGAATTTATTTTAGGAGTTCCTCCTGAGGTGCTGAAATATCTCACTCTTAAATTTACAACTTTCTGAGACTCTGGCAGTGTTTGTGTGCAATGAGTCTTTGGGATAGACAGTTGCATCCCAGTGCAAAAGAGAGCAATTAAGTTTCCCCCAGTGCATTTATGTCACTGTGTTAGACACTGTGGGGGAATCTGTGGATAAGATTTTTTTTTTTTTCTGGATAGTTTGCATTTTTCATTGACTAATCATTCACTAATTTGTTATTCTTACCTCATTTTCAGGCAACTGCTGTGAAATTAGGTGTCTTGAAAAAGTCGATGACTTCTCGGAGAGGCACAGACAATGGGGACTAGATTATTTTCTGGAGGTTCTATATCTACTAAAGTTTGTAGCTTGACTAAAATTTATTAAAATAACTTGCCTCCCACCTTGCTTTTACTTACATCTCACATTTTAAAATGGGGCATTCTTAAAGCAGGGGCTTGCTTACCGAGTCAGCTCTCCTGCACAGCTGCGTTTTACTGCATTGAGATGTGAACAGCTTTTCTTAAACTGCATGCATTTTCTTAAACTGCACCAACTATTACCGAAGGATACCTTTTTTTTCCGTATCAATTCAAATCATGAGAGCTGTGAGAAAGAAATGTTCCTGTTCCTTTTCAGCTATTGCTGGTTGACGCTGTCTGCCTGGCATTCTAACTCAGCCTTGTCAGCCAGCAGCCCTGGGAGTGTGGCAGCTGTGGTTCAAACACTGTTTTCTGGGGCACTGGCCTTGCACCAGGCTGGGCAGAGAGAGGAGGGAAGCTGCTACAAGTTGGTTCTCTCCATCCCTGTGAATATATGTCAAGTGAAGAGCTGGCAGTGAGTGGGCAAGGCAGCAGCTGCCAAGAGGAAATTACCATCCAGCAAGAAATGCTGGAGGAAAATAGACTGGATGACAGTAAAGAGGAGAGTATGGCTGGAAGATGTCCTGGCAGTCGCTCACAAGTGTGTTGGTCCCTCATTTGAGAGCAGAGCTATGGGCAAGCAAACCAACAGGACTTGAGTAAGAGGGTTCAGAGAGCTGCAGATGTTGCTGCTAAACCATTCTCCATCATCTCTGAAAGGTCATGGGGCACAGGAGGGCTGCCTGAGGACTGGAGGAAAACCAATGTCGCTCCAGTCTTGAAAAAGTGCAAGAAAGAGGACCTAGGAAATTACAGGCCAGCAATCTCACCTTCATCCTTGGAACCCGTCCTGGATGTCATCTCTAAGCCAGTAGAGGTAAAGAAGGTTATCAGGAGTAGTTAACGTAGATTCACCAAGGGAAATGAGCTGGGTTAGTGAACAGTGAGATAGATTGAAAACTGGCTGAGAGGCAGAGCTCAATGTTGTCATCAGGCTAGTTCGAGTGCTTTAGCGAACAGTGTTCCCAGGGGTCAGTACTGGGTGCAGTCTTGTTCACCTTATTAATCAGTGACCTGAATGAAGGGACAGAGTGTACCTGCAGTAAGTGTGATGATGATACAAAACTAGGGGCAGTGGCTGACACACCACAATGCTGTGCTGCCATGCTGCAAGACCTGGACAGGCACAGGAGCCAGGCAGAGAGGAACCTAGTGAAATTTAAAGAAGGCAAGTGCGCCTGGGGAGGAAAAACAGGCCGGGGGCTGACCTGCTGGAAAGCAGCTCTGCAGAGAAGACCTGGGAGTCCTGGTGGCCACCAAGTTAGCCAGCAATGTGCCCTTGTGGCCAAAAAGGCCAGTGGTACCCTGGGGTGCATTAGGAAGAGTGTGATCAACAGGTCGAGGGAGGTGATCCTACCCTTCTACTCAGCCCTGGTGAGGCCACATCTGGAGTGCTGTGTCCAGTTCTGGGCTCCTCAGTACAAGAGACCTCAGCATGGAGTAGGTCCAGCAGAGGACTACTATAAAGATGGCTGGGGGACTCGAGCATCTTGCTTATGAGGAAAGGCTGAGAGAGCTAGGATTGTTTATCCTGGAGAGGAGGCAGCTGAGAAGGGACCATCAATGCTTAGAAATACCTTTGAGGGCAGTTGACAAGAGGGTGGGACTAGACTTTTCAGTAGTGCCAGGGATGGAGAAAGGGGCAAAAGGCACAAACTGAAACACAGGAAGTTCCGTCTGAATATGAGGAAAATCTTCTCTACTTTGAGGGTGACACAGCACAGCAACTTTTCCCCTTTGCAGCTTATTTTGAGAGGAAAGGTGTGATTGAAATGTAGTGCATCATAATTTGTCAAGAATAGAAGGCGAGTAGAGTGCCATAGTCCTAGAGCTGCAATTGAGTCTGCTGTTTAGCACAGCAGTCCCCATGCCCACAGCTCATTGGAACATTCAGTACTGCTTGTAGATACTCGTGTTTCAAGGTTGGGTTGATAGGGAAAAGAAGGGATGTAGCCGGTGGGCCAGTGCAAGCTGGGAGCTTCTGGTTTTGTTTTCACTCCTGGCCAGTACTGCAGCTACCAGCTTAAAGCATCTCCTTCCTTTCAAGTTTTTTCCAGATGCAACATGAGAGCTCCTGAAGTTTATCTCAGACTTCCAGAGATACATGATAGCCACAAAAGGCCAGGCGCTTGGCATGAGGTTGCCACGTGCTCTCTGGTGTCCTGCACAGGACTCCCAGGCATGCGACAGCCTGGAAAGAGCAATGCCATGTGCCAAAACAGCCATTTTAGAATGTGTAAGATCTGTGTGTACCCTGCAATTACTCTGAGAATACCCTGTAAATACACCTAGCAGAAGGAGCACGTGCTGTCCATGCACCTTGCAAAAATGTATGTGCCTGTCTGAGAAATGTGTCTACTAGTGATGAGTGTAAGTATTTTCTAAATTTTGCCAGAACAGCAAGAAAATCCAATGAAATCAAGGTACTCAGAGGGATGGAGGGCATTTCCTGTGAAGACAGGCTGAGAGAGTTGGGATTGTTCAGCCTGGAGAAGGCTCTGGGGAGACCTGAGAGCAGCCTTCCAGTGTCTGAAGGGCCTGCAGTAGAACTGGAGAGAGACTTTTTACAAGGGCATGTAGTGACAGGACAAGGGGAAATTTGACAGAGGGTAGGTTTAGGTGATATATTAAGAAGAAATTCCTTAGTGTAAGGGTGATGAGACTGGAACAAGTTTGCCCAGAGAGGCTGTGGATGCCCCATCCCTGGAAGTGTTCAAAGCCAGGTTGGATGGGGCTTCGAGCAACCTGGTCTGTCCTGGTCATCCCTGCCCATGGGAGGGGGATTAGAACTAGATAGATAATCAANCCCGCGGGCCCGCAGGGGGCGCGCGGCCGCCTCAGCCGCGCTCAGCGCCCGCCCCGCTGGGCCCGCGGGCTGCGGCGCCCGTGCGGGGGCTCCGATCGCTCTCCTCAGGCGGGGATGGCGGCGGAGGACGAGGCGGAGCTGAGCCTGCTGGAGTGCCGGTGGGGCTTCGAGCAACCTGGTCTGTCCTGGTCATCCCTGCCCATGGGAGGGGGATTAGAACTAGATAGATAATCAAGGTCCCTTCTAATTGAAACCATTCAGTGATTCCACAATTCTGTGAGATTCTGGCTTAACTCCTTACTCTGGTAGGGGCATAAAGAGAGCTAGTAGCGGTGGGGAAACTTGGTATCTGGATGTCTGTAGGAATCTGGTGGATATATGAATATTCTGGTGAGTAGTTCTGGTGGACATGTGAATATTCTGGTGCACATTTGGATGTTCTGGTGGATATACGGACACTGTTGGATGTACGGGTGCTGTGGTGGCTGCNGCTGGAGCTCCTGGGCCCCGCCGGCGGCCTCGCCTCGGCCCTGGGCAGGGGCGGCGGAGGGGCGGCGGCCGCGGCGGCCCCCGCGGGGCTCGGGCTGCGGCTGTGCCTGGGGGGCTGGGGGTCGCTGGTGAACCCCACCGGCGTGGCGGGCCGCCCCGGGGCGGGGCGCCCGGGCG